>JAVQJX010012081.1:0-11806 GCA_036025115.1 Ambassis agassizii | reverse complement strand
TCTTCTCCCATAATAGGCCAGACAGCAGTGGTATCCATGTCAGTGTAACCTGCTGTGACTCAGTACTGACCCCAAGTGTTCAGACCCTGTTACAACACAACACTCCCAGCCAATCACTCAGCATCCTGAAGTTTGAGAAGGTACAGCATTAACACACCACAAGATAATTCAGGACAAATTCCATTTCCTTTATAGCAAAGATAAAAAGTAACTTTAACCCTGTTGCTCTCTGCAGCTGCCTCTCCTCGGACATGGACAAGGTAGAATCAGTGTTTTGGACCAGCCAGTATCTGTGGCAACAGCCATCCAGAAAATGAAGTCTCACTTGGGTTTGAGTCACCTCCGTTTGGCTCTGGGGTCAGGGCAGAGCCTGGGTGAGAAAAAGTGGACACATTTATTTATTCACATGGTCTGTTTTTATTCACAAATTATTTTTATGTGGGGAAAACTAACTAATCTTGTGCATACAGCAAAACATATAATATCTTGACACATGCATGGGATTCATTTTGATATATTTCAGAGTCCTCTGTGTGCTCTGTGGCTGTATGTGCTGGCTCTGGAGCTTCAATACTGAGTGGAGTCAAGGCAGATCTCTATGTCACGGGTTAGCCAACTATTTTAAAAAAAAAAAAAAAGAAACCATTGTGTGATTGGATTTTTTTTGATGCAGTTGTACCTTTTTTTCAGGTGAGATGTCTCACCATGAAGTGCTGGACGCAGCAGCGAGAGGAACCAGCGTCATCCTCAGTGACCACAGCAACAGTGAGCGAGGGTTTCTGTCTGTTTTCAGAGAGAGGCTAGCTGTGCGTCTGCCTGACAGCGTAACAGTGGTGGTGTCAAAGGCTGACAGAGACCCACTGGAGGTTGTTTAAATCTGCAGCTCTACTAGTTTGTTGGATAATCTCAAATGTTTGCATAGATACAAGAAGGCTCTTTATGTAAAGCTATCTGCTACCTAAAACAGTAGCAATCTATTTATGAAGCCGTTCACCATTCTGTAATGAAAACTGCTTCCTTGTTACATGTTGTACTGTTCATCATGTATTTCTGGTAGGGTCTTAATAAAAATGGGTTGATCAGATGGACTGTACCCGTGTTAGATAAGACACAATATCATCAATGCAGGGGCAGCTGACAATAAAGGATGTAATCTCTAATATAAATGCATGTGGTTTGTACATGCTGTGGATTTTTTTTTACAGGCGACACATTGTGTTTTAATCCTCATAATCAGTGACCTCAGATTTGCCTTTGGCTTCAAGGTGGAAAGGAAGACTTTTTGTATCGTGCATGGGAATTAAAATAAAATAATCCTCATCAGATTAAAATGCTTGCTGTTCCATATTAAACCTACTGTGGAGGAAATCTCCTGAAATACAGGAAACAATCTATGAATTCAAAGCCAAATGATCTGATGTTGAGAGAATATTCTCAATAAGACGACCTTTAGACCTTGATGAGCAAACAGGTTCACATCAAACAAATTAGCACATACACGTCGAGGAGCAGACCTATTAATTCACTGTAAACAGCACACACCACCTGCCCCACTATAGCAATAAAACACCACAAGTAACAGTCCTCATTATTGGCCTTTACAGGGTCTTGTGGCTGCAGAGCCTGCAGCACACCTGTCAGTTCGTAAAAACATTAGGAGACGTCACGCACACCTCGCTGCCCCCATCAAGGTAATGATCTTTTTCTCAGCATGGCGTTCACACCTCCACTTCCCCTCAGTTCTCAGTAGCTTTTATCCCAGTAGCACACAAATGGAGAAGGTAAACAACAACTACAACAACAACATGTATACACTTAACTCCTGAAATCGGACTCCAGCTGTCACTTTTATGCTGTCTGGGATGTCTGCTAGCAGGTTGGTTTGGGGTTTACTACATGAAGTAGAAAGCATATATGAAGAGGCTTTTAGCTAAGATTTCTAAAGTTAAAGTACATGCATCCAGATTAATGTTGCATTAGTATTTCCTGTGACCCTTTTCACTGAAAATTCAGCTACAAAAACAAAACAAAAAAAAAACATTCTGACAGCTGCTAGCAAAGTAAAAACGGCTAAAATAAGAAACCTTCTCTGAGGACACTGACTGTGTGCCAGTGTTAATAATAATACAGAGAAAATTCAGACCTACATATAATCTTCTACACACACTCATGTTTGTGTAGTGTGGCCAAATTGCAGCCATGGGCCAAACTTTCTTCCACTTCCTACCTACATGCAGGGCCTGACTCCCTGCTGAGACTGCCTAACAGGCTGACTGCTGGGAGGAAGAAGCATGTCATCAAGTCATCAAAAGCCCACAGGGGACCTGCCACCGAGCTACTGGATTTCAGAGCATCTGTATGAGCCTCTGTATTTTCTATGGTTATAAAGTTACAGAAAATCAATCATGTAAAATACAATAGAATAGAAGTAGTTTATTCACCCCAAGCTGGGAAATCTCAATGCTACAGCAGCAACTATGCATGGTTCAAAGGCCCCAAGATCTCTAAAGGCCAAAAACAGCATGAAATTATATACAAGAGAATAGACATATAAGGTATGTACAATGGTGTGCTGGTGAACTGGAAGCTAGACTGTGCAATATTCACCAGTTAGAAGTAACACTGCACTTTCTATTTATGGATGAATGTCCTTCTACTGACCAAAGTTGTCCTATGGCAATAAAGGTACTGTTCAAAATACAGAAAAACAAGTTTTGATCCCTTCAAATTGTTGACTGTATATTGATCTTTGTAGTCTGTGCAAAACTGAATTTAAAATCTAGTCACCTACTGACATTTGCTTCTGAAATATGAAGTTGGAATAGAAATGAGTTAAAGCAATAGTAAAGTAATAAAATAATCCCTGATCTTTTCAGTCACCTCCAACATTGTTGTTGTTGTTTTGTCAAGCAGGGACAGAAGGGAAGTTGTTGGAATAGGGTGGAGAGAATGAAGACCTATGTGAAAATGGGGCCATTTGGCCTTATGTGTGAAGTCCCACACACCTATTTAACAGAGCCGGCCAGCGCTGTGTGTTCTTACAGCAAAGGACAGCAAAGGGACAGGAAGACAAAGTCAGCAGAGCTTTGAAGAAGGAATTTCCAGTGAAATTACTTTGATTTTTTTTTTTTTTGGTAATAGACAACAGAGAAAAGAACAAGGGAGAAAGAAGGAGCTTCAGAGTGACATGATATTTTGCAGCAGGTGAAGAGGACGGAAAAAAGGAGCAAATACAGACCAGGAGAATGCTGAGTGTGGATATGTATCCCAGCCTGGCTCTGGGACCACAAAGGATCGGGGACTGCTTTTACAGAGGTGAGAGGGAGTTCAAGGAAACAGACTGGACTTGTATGAACATTATTTTTTAATGTGTTTTATTATCATTAGCCCTCAAATTCTCAGAAAGTAGAAGCCACTGTATCTGTAATAACAGCTTGGAGGGAAAGCGGGTTGAATTTAATCTGAATTTTTTTATTCTCACAGAGCGGGAGGCTTCTACACACTTACCACTGTTCCCTTCTGCCTGCGATGTGGCGGCCAAAGCTTTGCCCCCGAGGCTGCTGGCGCCCACTGAGCCGGCCTCCAAACCACAAAAAGATGAGGTGAAGATGGAGCTGGAGAATGCGTCTCTATGGAAACAATTCAGCTCAGTGGGTACAGAGATGATCATCACAAAGAAGGGCAGGTGAGGCGGTGACCCTCTTATGATTCACTTTTGTTATAATTTTCCAAATCTGAGCACTCAGTTCTCCTCCTTTTACCTTCAAAGACGGATGTTTCCTGGTTTGAGGTTGAAGCTGTCAGGCTTAAATCCTTCCCTCCGTTACATCCTCCTCCTGGACATTGTTCCAGTGGACAACTCTCGCTATCGATTCCAAGGTGGCGGCTGGCAGGCCGTCGGCGCTGCAGAGGCAAGGCTGCCAGACCGAGTGTTCATCCACCCAGACTCACCTGCCACAGGTGCACACTGGCAGAGTCGCACCATTTCCTTTCACTACGCCAAGCTCACCAACAACACACTGGACACACAAGGACATGTAAGTGCTGCAGATTGGACCAGCCTGTGTGAACTCACAGAATTTAACATTTATAACATGAGTTTTGTGAGGTGCACATTGAGTCAATCTTTTTTTCTTTTTTCTTTTTACATTTTCAGATCATCCTGCACTCGCTGCACCGCTACCAGCCAAGAATCCATGTAATCGAAGCCAGAGATGTGTTGAGGTGGGGTGGAGGACAGAACACGTTCGTGTTCCCTGAGACTCAGTTTATCACCGTCACCGCCTACCAGAACAACAAGGTGAGACTTTTAACACATCTGTTTCAGGGCAGTCACTTCCTCGCATGTACCAGTCAGTTTTACCATTAGAGGGTTAGTAAAAAAAATTATGAAAATAAGAGAAGCAGACAGACAGCAGACTAACAGTAAAATGTGTTTTTTGTTGTTTTCAGATCACAGAGCTGAAGATCAACTCCAACCCCTTCGCTAAAGGCTTCAGAGAGGACGGCATGAACAGCAAAAAGTAATTCACAACAAATCTAAATACAAGCATGCAGGCTTCAAATTAGAGCTTAGTAACTAAACTTCTTTTTTTCCCCACAGACAAAGAGATGCAAGGCAGAAGCGCAAAATAGGCGTCCTGACAGAGACCTTAGATATCGGTAAGCTGACTGATAACCACTTTTATCCCTCTTTAAATGGTTCATTTTTAATGACGTTCTCTAACGTTTCATCCACTCCTCTGCTTCCTTCAGTGAACTGTAATCCATGTGACACTGCTGAGCTCCTGCCACAGCCCACGCCCACCAGCACAGACCTGCAGGCCCTCACTCTGGCTCCACTGCCTGACCCCTCCTGTGGGTTCAGACCTGAGCAGGCCTCTTATCAAGACACACTGGTGCCAGAGCAAACGTTAGACCTCGGCCAGGCATTCATGGCATCCCAGATGTCTGACATTAGCATGACGATGGCCAACGGGATGCAGGACACACCAGGAAGTGACGTCGCAAATACTATGATTGGAAGGTATGTGTGCAGAAGTACAGGAAGCTCCTCTGTGCATCATTTTTTCCACTTATGTTTCATATTTGTTTTCTTACTAAAAGGAGTTCAAGAAGATTAACTTTTCTTATTCCTCCTCCACAGATCAGACACCATGCCTGACCCCGCCTACACCTCCAGCTTCCCTGCTCCTCAAGCCAACTCTTCCTCTTTCCCTTCAGCTCCTCTTCCTCAATCGTCTTCCTCCTTTTCCTCCCTCCCTGTCTCTGACTCGTCAGATTCTCAGACCTCCATCCCTCCGATTGACTTCCCTCCTCTCCACTCCTCATCCCCTACGCTCTCTGCCACCTCCACCACCACCCCCTCATTGCAGCAGACCTCCTTTACCTTCCCCACTCCACCTCCCTCCAGCTCCTCCTCTCCACAGCCACTCCTCTCATCAACCTCCCCCCCTTCTTCCCACACCTATCACACCATCCCAGAGACAATCAGCCCTCACACTCCGACTGATGTCTCCTTCCGTATCCCGTCCTCCGCCTGTCAATCAGGTCTGCAGGACCAAATATCGGCTCATTCTCTGCTCACACAGCCCAGCCAGCAGTTGCAGGTGGAACCTCTTACCAGTGCGAATAATTCACCCACTGATCAAAGCTCAGCAGCTTTCATTTATCCCAATATCCAGCCAGTAAATCCTGATCCTGTTCCAGTTATCGCTCAGGCTCTCCCCAATCAAAACCAGCCACCAGCTCCGGCTCTTCCGGGCTCCCTACCTCCTCCTGCTTCCTCTATGTCTTTTACGTTTCCCTCTGTTCCTCCACATATGCAGAATCTTTCATTTCCCGGCATGTCTCCAAACACTACCCACCCTACTCTGCACATCCCAAATCTGAGCCACCAAGCCCAAACTCCCTCCCTTGCTGCTGGTTTCCCTCCCTCCTCGTTCGCTCATCCTTCATTCCAAGCCTCCTCTTGCTTAGGTGTCTCTTCCTTCCAACAGCCTCCACACAACCTACCCACTCCCTCCTCTACCTCCACCACCACCTCATATCCTCAAGTTGAGATAGGTGCCATCCCTCAGTTCAATCCTGCTCCACCCTATCGCCAGGAGATGGTACTGCACCACCAGACTCTCCTCCCTCAGCTGGATCCATCACTTCCTTCCTCCACTCCTCCCCAAGCTCTTTACACTGCCTTTCCATCCTACCCTCTCAGGCTGCGTCAGGACCCTCACTCATCCCTCTCCATTCCATTCAGGCACCTGTACAGACAACACCAGCATGGCCACCCCCACCCGCAGGGGTCCTACCTGGATATGAGCACAAGAGCAGTGTTTTAAGCGATACTGACAAAATGTGTTGATTTTATAGCGCTTTTAGGGGAATTAGCAATTGGTAGAGTTTATGCAAGACGTAGTGTAGCATACTGTGTGTGAGTATCTTTCCAATAAGTGAGCTGATGAACAAATTTATGAAATTGAGATTAATTTGTATATATTTGTGGAATATTTTGTTTTCAAATATTCATTCCAGTGTGATCAAATAAAAAGAAAGTTTCATGTTTACTGGATCAATTCCTTTCATGCTCTGTGTTCATATTTTAAAATGTTTTTTGTTTTTTTTCTGGGTTTCTGCTCATCAGGTCAGAGATAAATGACATTTATGGCAGAAGGCATCAGTTAATCATTTCCTTCCAGCTTTGCTTGGCTTTTTGGGGAAAAGATTTACACTCAGTCATCCTTAAAATATAACTGAGCTGCCCACATTTCCACATCTGGGTCACCAAAGGATTTGTTTCCATAAAACTGAACTTATTTCATAAAAGCTTGCAGGAAGATTGCTCGCTGTTCTTAATTGTAATATCCCCAGTGGATCACAGCTAAACTGCTGTGAAGGCTTCACACAGCTCCTTGTATTTGACCTACTTTGATGGAAGTACATCCTAAATTAATATTATAATCCTAAATCAGGCAAAGATTTAACACAAAGAATTTATTTTTCATTTTATTTTCATTTTTATATTGATGGACAATAATGTGGTAACAGCACCACACACTGCTGTCTGTGTAGCCAAAGGGTAAGGGTCCACCTCATGTTTACTTAAATTTCAAAGCAGTCATTTATTAACCAGCGAGTGAGCCAATGATGATGGTTTGTATACTTCTACATTCAAACCCTCAAATTGCACTTGCTTGGTGTGTCTTCATGTAGGTCACCTGAGTGGCACTCTTAAGACGGAGGGTAAGGTGTTTTTTTTTTAACTATACTTCTGTTTAATTCACCAAATGCCACAACCCTTTTTCATTATTCTTGCAGCACCATGCAGTAAGGCAGGCCTGCTGCTCTGATGTGAGAGGATCATCACTTTTTCATGGGCTGACCACTAAAGACTCCACTAACGATCCTCTCCGACACTGTGGATGCTTCTGTTTTTATTCAAAACAAGTTACAAAAAGACACTTTGTACCAGTTTACAGTTTTACCTCCTGAGATGATGTTGTGCTCTCATTTGCGCCCCCCGCTCCGTCTCGTCTTGTCACAGAGGCTCTTGACCACTGCAGCCTCCAGGACGGTTGCAGTCAACCCAGCTAAAGTTCTCTCTGAGACTCTGGCCTTTGAGGATCCCAGTGCCTTCAGGGTGAAAACTCTGTACGAGCTGCTCCGCGCTCTGGGGGTCTTTCACTTCTGCTCCTTCCCTGTGCTGGTTAACAACTGTGGAAAGGTGAGAGCAAAGAGAGTGAGAATATACAAAGTAAAGCAGGACCGATGCTCTCATCTCCTTCACCTGTTTTTCAGCTTATGACAGTGGCACGCACCCTCCTGGGGAGGAGGGGGTTTTCCTTGTTCTTAAGGCCCACAGTCTATGCCCAGTTTGTGGCTGGAGAGAATGAGAGTGAGATCTCTCAGTCCATGGAGAAGATGAGCATGCTGGGATTGAGGCCAATGCTGGCTGTACCCATTGAGGAGGACCTGGGAGAGAGCACTGGGTATGGCTCAGTTTTACTGTTTCAATGTTCTTGTGATTGTTGTAGATGATTTTTGGATGCACCTGTTTAGGTGATCCATCTTCTTCTGTATGACTGTGCTTCATTTATTTGACATCCCACTAAAGCTGTGTGCATATTATTGTCCATTCCACTCTCCTGTTATGGTTTGTCACCTCCAGAGAGAAAAGATATGACGACAACATGGAGGCCATGTTGGAATGTGTACGAATGTCCCACAGTAACGCTTGGAGCAAAGATCCAATGATTCAGCTGAAAGTGACGGCCCTGCTCAGACCGGAGTTATGTGTAAGACCACATCTGGTGTCCCTTTGTGAAAGTTCTGGGACCTCACACATTATCTGAGTGTTTGTGCGGTATGTGGGAATAACAGATAAGAACACAGCTTTTACTGTTTGTTGTTTCAGAATGCATGAACCCGTCCACCTGCCAGCCCTTATTCTTCAGCATCTAAACTCTCTTTCATGTATTTCAGTGTTGTCATTTTTTCTGATGAGTATACACTTCTTGTGTCAAAGGTGAAACTCACAACAATTATCACACAACAACAACCATACAATCTGGATCTCCTTGTAAAAGCCATGGATGGAGAGGTCAGTCTAAATTCTTCCTTTAGTTCCTGCACAATATGAGTTTTAATTTTTTATCTTTTATTTTTTAATTACTGCCTCTCTCAGCCAATCACCTTCCCTGGTTTAGATGAAAAGGAGGCTGCACACTTCCTGTGTGGCCTGCAGAGACTCAACAAGATTGCAGAGGTATGAATGTGAAGCATGATGGGATATTTATGCATCTACACTGTATTAAAAAGGACTTCTTTCGTTTTTTTTTGTTTTTTTTTTTAGGCAAGTGTGAACAAAGTCCGAGTCCTGGTTGATGCAGAATACACATACATGAACCCAGCCCTATCTCTTGTCACCATGGCGATGATGAAGAAGTTTAACAAAGATGGCGCCTGGATTTGGAACACATATCAATGCTACCTGAAGGCAATTATATTGAAATATACCAGAACACTTCTGTTACATACACTGACCTTTGCAGTGAAGATCAGATTCACCTTTCTTTGCTTCAGGAGTCCAGATCTCTCCTCTTAGAAGCCCTGCATCAGTCCAAGAAGGAAGGTTTCTGTCTGGGTGTCAAGCTGGTAAGAGGAGCCTACATGGACAAAGAAAGGAAGCTTGCGGAGAAAGAAGGTCGTTCAGACCCCATCCATCAGTGCTGGGAGGACACCAATGACAGGTCAGCAACTGGGTAAAACATCTCACATGATTTTTGAGCTTCACTCTGACATGTCAAACTGTTTCTACAGTTACAATGGCTGTATGAATGTGATGCTGGATGTCATAGCCCACAAGCCTGAGCGTTACAGGATCATAGTTGCCACTCACAATGAGGAGTCAGTGAGGCGAGCTGCCAAATGGTTCGGCCACATCAAATGTCTCATCTCACACTCCTTAGATTGGGTACCACTGCTATTTAAAATGGAAATATTCTTGTTTCATATTCAGGATAGAAGAGTTGGGGATAGACAGAGATGGCGGCTCAGTTTGTTTTGGCCAGCTGCTGGGCATGTGCGATCACGTCTCCCTCACATTGGGTAAGTTTAAACTATGTAACAAAACAGGACTCTTGATAAGTACGCTACTTTCCTTATTATCAGCCATATCCCCACTCCCATCTCCTTTTCTCTGTAGCTAAGGAGGGTTATGCTGTTTATAAGTCAGTCCCTTACGGCTCAGTGGATGACACGCTCCCCTATCTGGTGCGCCGGGCTCAGGAGAATCGCACCGTGTTACAGGGCATCCGCAAAGAGAGGGACCTTCTAAGGCAAGAGCTCAAGCGGAGACTCCAGCTGAGTGTGAGAGGAGGCAGTTAACAGGCCACCTGCAGCACAGAGAGAAAATCATTCACAACAGCAAAAAGCTCATTATGAATTATTATTAAACGTGTATACTGATAAATTGTTGCTCCCAGTGGCTAAAAACAAGACAAAGAACTGTCCATCAGCAGATGGAGCCCCACACAGAGGCCTCCTGCTGCAAAATCTACAGTACATTTTTGCAGGGAAACGCAGGGTGGGGGTAATTCTAAAGAGACACGGTGCTAGATGTACAAAAACTTGCTTTTATTTACAAATATTAACTGCGTATAAAAAGGAAATTTGCCATACAGTCATCTTTGGCATTACTTCACTTCCCCTCCAGGCACAGAGGCAGATCAACACAAATAAAAATATACCTTAATCTCATTAGAGACAACTTCCAAATAAATACTGATAATTACACATTGCTTGTGATGACTCCAGATCTGTGCGTTTTCAGCTGAAGTATTGGCTGACGATCTGTTCTCTGTCAGCTGGGCCCAAATGGAGGTCCGTGTGCACGGGCTCCACGTCATCCTCAGGCTGCACCACCACCTCGGGAGCCCTCTCTTTCCTCATAGTAGCTATGTTGTGTAAGACAGCGCATGCAACAACAATATCTCGTGCCCTGTCAGGTGCAAACCTCAGCATCTTCAAGCACTGAAATCTCTCCTTCAGTTGCCCAATTGTAATGTCAATGGGAGCCCTTGTCTTAGCCAGAGCCTTGTTGTATTGTGTTTGTGGGCCGGGGTTGGGGTTGAGGAATGGGGTCATCAAAAACCGGGTGCAAGCATAGGCTCTGTCTCCAACCAGGATCCCATCCTGCTGACCTGCTGAATCCATATTCATTTGTTGATAGAAAGCCCTCTTCATTCAAATCACTTTATGTGTACAAATCTTAAATTACCTTGTTCAAGCTCCTGGTACAGTTCAGACTTCCTAAAAACCTTTGAGTCATGGAGGGACCCCGGCCACTTGGTCTCCACATTTGTGATGACATACGATGCATCACAGACAATCTAAGGATGCATTTAGCACATTGAGATAAGATACTTAAATGCATTCATTGTTACAACTTGTATTAAAGAATAATATAATTCATTTACCTGGACATTTAAACTGTGTGAGCCTTTTCTGTTCAAGAAAGCACCTGCACCCGGACCAGATGGAGCCTTGATATGGAAATGTGCACAGTCCAGTGCTCCGACTACATTTGGAAATCCTGGACAAATAACACCAACATTACTATGAAGATAACATGCTCAATATGTTTTAAAATCCATACCTGCAATCGCATGAAAAGCATCTTTGATTTCTTGCACTCGGGGCGAGTGTGTAGGAAACACTATGTGGACACAGAGAAACGTGTTCAGGGCCAGGTACACTTTTCGTATTGACCTCGACACAGAACTCTTTACCAAGTTTTCTGCGTCACCGACAGTGTACAAAAATCTTCCGCTTGCAAAAAATCTCAGAGCGATACAAACTGTTTGCGTGGTCGTGAGAGCACGATTTCGCCGCGTCGGACACTCGATAAGAGGCGCTAATAAATTACATATGTGGATTATTCCATCCCGACTGAAGCGGTACCTCTGCAACAGTAACGAGTCCGGGTACGCTAAGGGATCTTGACGATCGCGCAATCTCTTCCCCACTTGAAAAGCTCTTCTTATTATCAAAGCATCGATAGCAACCGGCTCCTCGTCCAAGAAAGGACAAGCCATGTTTACTCGGACTTCCGGAAACAATAACGTCATCGAATCCTACTTCCGGTAACACAGACGTGTCGTTAATCAATCATAATTTTAAATGGTCATCGGTAGACAGAAGGCATTCTTTATGTATTTTTAAAAAAAAAACGGATCATTGAGGCGCATACTTAAAAATGTGTAATTTTTTAAAATCATCTAGTTTATCTAGCAGTGTTGCTGTTGTCATT
>JAVQJX010012079.1:0-11613 GCA_036025115.1 Ambassis agassizii | reverse complement strand
CACACACACACACACACACACACACACACACACACACACACACACACACACACACACACACACACACACACACACACACACACACCACCACCACCACCACCACCACACCATGAACACAGGCACAATGATGAAAGGATAACTGCTATAATGCTTACAATCAAACCAAATGGTAACTTCTATGCTGTCTGGTACCTGTCGAGATCCCTGATGTTCCTCTCAGTCTGTTCTTGCACCTCAGAGAAGAGCTGATGGATGTTCCTGACCTTCTCCTGCAGCTGCATCCCGCTCACTGACAGACTCTGGAGGCTCTTTGCACTGGCTATAGACGCCATGATGCTCACATCCTCCAGCAGACTCTCTGCCTGCTCATCCTGTGTCTGGAGCTGCCAGCACAGCTCCTACAGACGAAATGAAGATACAGTTTAGCACGTTTCTATTGTGATCTTTAAAAAAAAAAAAAAAAACATAGAAAGTTAATACTTACCTTAAGTTTTGAAAGGATTGTTGTAACATCAGGACCACTGAGAGTGAGCAGTGAGTCTTGAATCTTGTGAAGAGCATTATAACACTCCACCATCCTCCCTGTTATCTGTGCCTCAGTAGCCACAGTCTGCTTGTAAACATCCTCAGCTTCAGACACAAGCTCCTTCAGCTGCTCCATCTTCTTCGTCACCTGGGACTCCACCACCTCATCGAAACAAAATGCTTCATTTCAGCCTGAAAAGTCGACTGTACTGTATCTAAAGCAGAGACACATGTCGTACCTGTAGCTCCAGAGGGGACTCTCTGCTCTGAAGTAACGCCTGAATCTCTGCAGCCCTTTGGTGGAAACGCTGTACACTCTCCTCCTGGGTTGTAATCTCATTCTAGAGACAGTCAAATGAGGGTTGATATTATTTACCCCAACTGTAGAAATCTGAACAGCACTCAAGTCTACTTTACCTGCAACGCCTTGATGTCATCCTCAGTCTGGAAGGACGGACACTGAGCGAACTCTGTGAGTTTGTTGTCCATCCAGCGCTCCACTTCTGCTCCCAGCTGAAGGACTCCATCCCACAGGCTCAGGCTGAGATGAAGGTTTTCAAGGTGGCTGTCTGTTCTTTCTGAAATCTGCGTACATAAAACAAATAGCAGAAAGCTGTTTGTCCAGATTATTAAGGTTTATAATGCCAGAAAAATGTGCAACGTAACGAGACAATGATGAAGTAAGATTAAGATTAAGATGAATTAATTCATTTATTAAACGTTTAATAGCAGCAGCAAGAACAATAAATAATGAATGCAATATATAAAGTAAAAATCTTATATACTGTACATATACACACACTAGAGCAGCAGTAAAAATAATATAAAATACAAGCGATTGAAAAAGGGACACAGTGGCTGAACTTACATCCAGCCAGCGATCCATAAGAGCGTCAGCCTCACTCTCAAACGGGATGCTGCTGCATTCTGGTATGTGACGTAGGTGCGTCTGAAGCTGCCTGCAGACGCTGCGCACCTCCTCTATGTGCTCCCCAAGCCCATTCAGCTCAGCTTTTATTTCCTGGACCTTCAGTGTGCATAAACAATGGCAGTAAACGTGCACTTCGACAAGTTGTATTAAATCCAATGAAAACAAAGTGCTATATATACCTTAGTGTGTAGTTTCTGTAAGTTCTCTTTCCCCATGTAGGAGGCCTGTTCGCTGATGGTGCTTTCTGCTCTCTGCAGCGTCCCGCCCAGCTCGCCACGGATCCTCTGAAACCTCTTCAGCAGCTCTGTCAGGACGCAGCACTGCTCCAACCTGAGCACACAAACACACCGGGCTCAGCACAGAGCTGAGGAGTCATGTGCGAACGTTCTGCTCGTCCTCACCGCTCAGCCACGGCTTTGCTCGTCTCCTCCCACAGATCATCCACCTCTGTGGTTTGACTCTCATCACGTGATGTTGCACCTCGGACATACTGCAGCTCAGACAGGAGGCCTGCAAGACGGCTCTCCAGTTCTGTGAAGGCATGTTTTCTGTAGATAAGAGAACAAAAGATGAGAAAAGAGCACTTATGATGAGTCATTATAATCCATTGAGTATGTTTAGAATGAATGAGCGCGTGGCTCAGTGTGTACCTCTGTTGCAGAGCGGGCAGGGTGGGCTCCTTCAGCTGCAGCTGCTCTGCTGCTCCCTTTGTCTCCCTCAGTGCTGCTAACAAACCAGCTCTCCTCTGGAGCAAACTCTCTTTCTCTCCTCTTTCTTTTTTCACCTGGTTGCTTCTTCCTTTTTGTCTCTGGTCCTTAACTTTTACAACATCCCCTTCAGGCCTCCAAGTTTGAGCCTTTTCCTCTTCCTCCTTGTGTGTCTCTTCCTCCATCTTGCTCCTTTTGGCCTCCAAGTCAGGCTCCTTTTCTGACCCCCTGGAACTGTGATGCTCCTTTATTCTGCTTTGCTCAGTCAGCTTTTCCTCCATCTCAACAACCTGTTTGGACACAGAGTTCACCACATCCTTGCATGTCACATTCACGCCATCCATGACTAGAGTCATCCCTGCTGCCTTTAAACTACAGTCAGTGTTATTAGATTGCTCCTGCAGACTCTGCACCATTGCTGCCTGCCAACAATGTGTCCGCTGCTCCCGGTCTGCCTCATCTTCCTGTCTGCTTGGGTGCTGCTTTGTAAGCATGGTTGGAATATCATCCGTGACTTCTTTCACTGTAGCCAGGAAGCGATCCAGATCCTGGGTGGCTGATTGAACTTTCTCCAGCTGCTGTCTGAGCTCCTCCAAATGATGGACGCTCTTTTGGAGGGCCTGGCAGAGAGGAGACTGGAGGACTTGTGTTTCATCTTCTGTGCTCTGCTCTGTTAGCTTTCTCTTTTGAGCCAGCAGCTGGTCATTCATCTCCTAGACAACACATCAGGGGTTAATAAAACGTGTGCATGTTTGATTAGAAGTGCTTTGAAAATACATATACTGTATGTACTGCACCTTTAAGTCAGATAAGAGTGTGGGAGTGACCATAGAAGAGATGTCCACAGACTCTCCAGCCATCTGGTTCAGTTTGTCTGTGATCAGTGACACCTGATGCTCTGCAGACTCTATCAGGTCAGCAGTATTTTCCAGAGACACCATGCTGCAAATAAGAAAAAAAAAATTTGGTACATAAAAAATGTATATGGTGCCAATTCATCTGCTCATATACAATATGTCTACATGTTGTGTTCAATAAAAAAAAAAACCTACCCACTGAAAGCAATTATTTCAAGTGCAACATCATCATCATCATCATCATCATCATCATCATCATCATCATCATCATCATCACCTGGTTTGTAAACACATCTGTTGCTCTCTCCACTGCTGAGTCAGCTCTTTCTTCTTTCTCTCCTCCTCTGCAGTCATCAGCTGTGGAAGCTGTGCATACTGGAGTTCAACTTCAAACCAAAGCGCCTCTGTCTTTTGTTTTAGAGTCTGAGGAGATACGTGCAATATAGAGAGTTAGACCAAATGAAATGTTTGGTGTAATGTGTTTTAATGTGTGTTTTCCGACTGGCCTGTAGCTGCTCCTTTTGGTTCTGCAGGGTGAGGACGGTTGAGACTGGATGAAGGACAAACTGCTCCAAATGTAGTTTGTTCTCCTGGAGTAGAGACTGAAACGCTGTGCAGGACTCTCTGTAACTAGGACATGTACATGCAAATAATTTCATGGCTCAATGGTAACTACAGATGATGTCTTTGTGTGTGACAAACTGTAATCCTAACCTCTTTAGAACTTCCTGTCCGGCAGGGCGGTCATCCTGTGCTGTCTCTGGGATGACAGTCCACTCTGCTTCCTGTTTGGTCTCCACAGTGTTGCTCCTGACAACGGCCTGGAAGATGTGCAAGTGGCACAGTAAGAGTTAGGTAAGAAAGAGAAGAGGAAAAAGACAGAGCGGTGAGCCTATCCAATTATGGAGGATTAGTACACTACAGCTGGTGCGGTGGCCTCACAGGTCAGGCACAGCCAATGACACGGCTGGATATGTTGTAAGAGCAGGAGGGCTGCTTTAAATGCAATGTACAGAATAAATAAGATTTGCAGAGGGTAATTAACACATCTACACAGTCAAAGAAATGTCGTAAGATTTACTTTGTGTTTACTGGGATGGTAGTAAAGAAAAACACTACACATTAAAGTACAGGTTTAAAGGTAAAATGCACCTCATAACTACTACTAGCTCCTTCATTTTAAAACAAAAAGTATATGTTGTTTGCCCAACATGGCTAAATATGGACACTTTGTGCAAACAAAATCTGCAGATAAACAGTGAGGTGAGCTCCTCATACCTGTGTTTGCAGAATGCCCTGTGTGATGTGCAGCAGACGAGCTTTCAGCAGCTGCTCTTTGGTTCTCAGTGAAGGCTTCAGGTGTTTCTCCACTGCTGCATCATCTGTTGGGATGTCCTGAGCTGGCAGCTGGATAGTGTCACGGTGAAGCTGAGCTGTTGCAGCATTCTCTGCAGACGAGAGGTGTTGTTGTGGGCCGTCTGCGCTTTGTTTCTGCAGGAGGTCGTTGCTTGTCTGTGTGCCGGCCGGCGCTCCCAGCGGGGTGTTTCCCTGGAGCTGCTGTCCCCTGCTGTGATAAGAAATGTTCATCGAGGCAGGGGGGGGGGTCCGTTAGAACCACTCAATCTGACGCACATTAAAGTTATTAGACCAGAAGGACCACAGTGACGATTCTTAATAAAAAAAGGTGTCTGATTTAACTGAATGTTGACTGAACATTCAATGTGACAAACATCGGTCTAATTTAGACATTTTTAAACTGAAAACTGACACATCTGCACTTTATATTTGGATATTCCTTTCCATCAGAGTGCAGTCAACACAAGTCAGAATACAGATTTTACCCATCAGCTTGGAGTGCTGTGTCACAGGGCTGCTCCTCAGCCTGTTGGTCTGTTGCAGGTCTGGAGAATGTCCTCTGTGTCAGTGTGTCAAACAGCTCTCTGAATGACTCCACTGACCCAGCTCCCTCTGTGACCGCCTGTGTGGGAATATCAACCTCTGAAAACATATTGGATCCAGAAACAGACAGTCTACCACACAGCACTGTCAGATGCCATGCTACCTGTTGCTGCTGCAAAGGATCGTGGTGAGTCAGGTCAGTAGAGTCATGGACAGTGTTAGTTTGCATTTCACACTGCAGGGTTGAAAATGACTGCTTTCCTTCTCTGATCTTAGACCACAAGATGGGAACAAAGGCAGCCATTTCTCTGCGTACATCCTGAGTGTGAGAACAGGAATTAATATGGAATACATGGAAGTTATTTCACTCTGTATCATAAGATATTGTTCTCTGAGTATGTTAATGCAACTTCATTTGTTTTAGTTATTGGATTATAATTGATGAGTAAAATCAGCACATCTCCATGGAGACTTTACAGACTCTGTATCCACTTCCTGCCGTACCTCCCACTGCTTCCTGACTGAATCAGAGAGCAGCATCAAGTCCTGGAGCTGTGGCCCGGAGCAAAAGGCCCCAAAACCTTCCACCGCACCCAGGAACTCTTCAAGCATGGCAGGCTGCAGGAGTTTTAAAGCTTTCTGCACAGAAACACATACAGCTGGACAAACGTGCAAAACTGGAAACAACACAAAGTACAAAACACCACAGACCTTTAAAGAATGTGTTGGGTTTTAGGTAACTTTGAAGATCTGGATGTTGCAGCTTAAAAAGCATTACCGAGCTTCTTATTAAGCAACAAATAAGTTGGTAAATGCCTTCACTACACTTTGAAATATTCTAAAAGTAAATCCTTGTTTTTTTCTAAATTAATTTAATCTGTTTGGACCTGTACCTGTTTCTTCTTGGCTTGTGACTCTGAAATCTCTCTGCCTCCAAATAACTTCATTGCCTGCTGGATGCGTCCCTGTAGACGACACCTGGCCTTCTCCAGGCGGCTCTTCGCCATTGACTGGGCTTTTGAGTGAACTTCACTATGATCCATGAGCGGTGGGTGTGGAGCTTTATTACTCTGTAGGGTTGTCGGTCGTGTTTGTGAGGGTGATGAACCAGGTTTTTCCCCTGTGATGGGGCTTGCCACAGACACAAGTGGACTTGGTGGACCCTTCAGACCAGCAGGAGTCTGGGTCACAACAGGTAGATGTTGATCAGTTTGAGTGAAACATGAAGGCTGAGCATAGGGAGGAGAAAATATCTGAGGCTGGAAGAAATGCTCCGATTTATCATCCTTTGCAGTTTGAGTGACAGGCTGAGACGCCCTTTGGACTAGTACTGTGTGAGATGGAATCTGAGCTGGACATTGCTTTGAGTCCTGAGTTTGCAGCATTACGCTCCCCACCTGCTCTACATGTTTGGTTCTGGCCACGACAAATACCCCTCTGTCTGGATTGTGCTTCAGAGATCCACCAACGCTGTGTTTGTATCCAATCGAACTAAACATCCCATGAATCTCCTGAAAAATGTAAACAAATAGCATGAAAATGAGTCAAACTGGAAAAAAAAAACTACTTTATAATGCTTAAGCTGACCTGACAGTGGGAGACGGCCGCTGTGATCCTGTGCTGCATGACAGAGGTGCTGAGGTGATGAAGAGGAGATGTTCTCTGTAGTCCTGCTACAAGATCCTGCAGGTCCTGCCCCCCATTTACAATTTGGTTTACTAGCTGGAAGCCTCGAGGAATCAGCACCTAGGGAATCATATCAGAACCCAAATAACACATTAAAATCACTTAACAGCCTTTGCAGGTCATACAGAAGGTTTGCTTACTTTGGCGGTATGTTCCAATGCAGAGTGTCTTCTGTGTGTCTTCTCCTTTAGGAGGTGGTAACAGTTCATGGTGTCTGTGCTGCAGTGGTCCAGCTCAGCCAGATGGCCTTCGATCCTGGATGCAGTCCGCTGCAGCTCCACACAGGTCCTCTCTGCTTCTGCAAGGGCCTGTGAGAAAAAACAAACACAACCTGCGTTAACACACAATAACTGCACAAACTATCCACCTGTGTGCAACATTTCACAATAATGAAACGTATTGTCATAACGCTGAAAAAAGACTAGTACCTGAATAATGTGGCTAAGAGATGCACCGTCTGCTTCAGCTATCTTTTTCCGCAGTAACTGATGGAAAGAAAATGAAGTCTTTGATATGTTTTTTTTGGCAGATTTTTCTAAATTATCACCATCTAAAAGCTTGCTAACCTGCACTTTCTGTTTGTATGTCTTCAGTGGGACTGAGGCCACCTCCAATGGCTGCTTGAAGAGCAAGCTGGCCTCCTGGGTCAGTGAAGGTATCATCTGATGATATGAAGCTCCACCACAGGGCTCTGATGATGACTCCTAAGAAGGGCATTCTTAGCATTAGCGATCTACATGCAGCATGTATGTGGCTACTGGCAGTTAGCTGATTCAATTTAGAAACTGGCAGAAGAGCAAATAAACTTGATGAATAAGTACTTAAATAAGGTGGATACTTACAAACACTGTCTTCTTCACGCACTCAGCCCACTGCATGTTGACTTTGCTGATCTGCTCAGCTAGAATGAGGCTGGTTGAAGTTTCTGTCACTTCAGTGAGGAAGTTTCCTGCCTCATTTAACTGAGCCTGACATGACATCCACTCACTCATATCCTACAGTACCCATAAAGGCAAGAAAACGCTTTAGAAAGTTGTGCATTACTTATAATATTCAGGACTATTGGGGTGAGATTACCTGTGCTGCCGCCGCAGTAAACTGCGTGAGCCATGCCTGCAGAGATGTGAGGCACCTGGTGTATGTCTCCCACGCCGACGCCACTCCCTCCATTGTTCCTTTTGTGGCCCTCACAGCCTGTGTGGCCAGTTCAGCTTCACTCTCTGCTTCCTTCGCCTGACGAGCCACAAGCTGAGACTCTCCTCCTGAGGAGTGAGGAGTGTGTGTGTTTATCCACAGAGCTCATTAGATCTCAAAGGCCGAGCTAGCTCTCACAACACATTGATCTCATACCCAGCGCTCCTTTGCTGGTGTAGGCGCTCGCTTTCTCCTTCATGTTTTGGATGGCATCCATCAGAATCAAAAGCAGGTCTTGACGCTCAACTGTTTCCTTGACAACCAATCCAACAGAATCTCATTTTTAGAAAGACAGTTGTGAGCAACATTTCATTGCAAAAGCCATGAACTTACATGCCAGTCCTGCAGGAGAGCATGTATGTTCTCCTGAGACCTGTAGGGAGCTTTCCAGGACTGGATCTTAGCTTTGACGTGACTCAGGAGATCCAGCACGGTATGACGGGATTCCTGGTATTCCAGCTTGATACCTTGATACTTGGCTGTGACTCGGATGTTGGTTAAACTGTTTTTTAAAAAAAGCGCACTATTATAACTCGTTTTTAATAAAATAACATAAAGAGAAGAGAGAAGAGCTAACACACCGTTTTTTTATCTCATCAAACATTTCATGGGGCACGATCACATTCCCAGACACATCCACGTTTTGGTAGGTATCAACAATATTGGCATAGTGGCTCATCTCCTTAATTAAAGCCTGAAAATACAGCAAACAACATGGATATATTTGACACGGGAAGACCACAGCTGACACAGAAAAGGATCAGTAGTTCTATATATAACCTTCATCGTGTCTTGTTTAGCTCTTGCATCTTTAGCAGCATCCGCATGATCCTTCGCTGTCCCTCCCTCTTCTGTGATCCCCGCCTCTGCACGCTGCAGCCACACAACAACAGAGTCCAGCGGAGGAGGAAGACTCAGGTCCAGATCTGCTTTACACCTCTGCAGCTGCAAGAATGACACACAGACACACATCAATCTGCTATTAATATATTTATGCCAATATCCCTGAATTGTCTTCACACATCCCCTCACCTCTTCCTCCAGATGATCCCATGCTGCCCTGAGAGTTCGCTGCTCTTCATTCAGCTCAGGGCGGCGTCTTATGGCAGCAAGGAGGGTCATCAGTGGTCTCCTCTGCTCAGTCAGGGAGCCAGCGAGGCCGTGGAACACCTGATGAACCGAACACACTTAACACTTCATACATAAAACAACACATTTTCCTCTTTGTGCTTTGGCTTACCTGATATTTCTCAGCATAGCTTGATTTCTCTGCAGATGTCCACGCCTCTGACAGATCCTGATAGGCCTGCTGCAGCCAGCATGTGACCTCTTGTGCTCGCTCACCCGCAGGAACCTAAATATTGACAATATTGAAGTCGCCTTTACAGTGTAGAAACATCTGCAGATGTATTGTTTGGCAATAAAATGTGCACCACCAATCAAAATTAGCTATGACAGAGAGGTGTGTACCTGGTGTAAGGGTGAAACAGCAAGGACTGGAGTGAAGTGAGAGGGTAAATTCACAGGTGAGAAAGAGGAGGGCTGGACCAGAGGAAACAGCTGCACCACCACCAGATCACAGTGGAGAGAGGAGGGAGAGTGGTGAACAATTTTCATGCATGAATCGTGTAAGATGAAAGAGTGAGAGTGAGGAGAAATAGCACGCAGAGGACTTTTTATACATTATACTGAGTGCAAACCTGCAGGTGGTCATCAGGTGCCGGCATATCATTGGAGTACTGCAGAAACTGAGCAACATAAGTCATTATAGACTTTTCATCCGGGTCTCTGATGTCCACATCTGATAGAAAGGTAAACAAACAGCGTTACTAATAATGGTTTGATTATCTTTTCCATCACAACAGGTTAGAAACGTCTTGGAGGTGTTTCTTTGGCTGCCTCACCCTGGGGCTCCAGCAGCCGGGGGATGTGGAGTTCCCGCTCAGCCAGGTGAAACGCTTCTTCCAGGTTCTCCTGGTTGCTTCTGAACTGGACCAGAGAGAGATCCACCAGCTGTGGTCTGAGAGAACACAGGATGGCCAAGAAGGCCTCTCCACTTCTCCAGCTGGTTTTAAAGTCCTTCACACTGACAGAGCAGTGTACGCTGGTGAACAAAAAGCAAATAAACATTAACGTAGTTTTATGATTACTACTAAAACATATGACTATAAAAGATATAAGTCACCTTTGGCACTGGTCCCTGACCCACATGAGTAAGGCCTTCTTGGCAGATACACGGAAGCGCCTGTGAAGGGGTGATGTGCGACCTGCAGGGACCGGACTAGCTGGAACAGGGCTGCCAGGCCACGAGTCCAGACTGGTCAGAGAGTCAAGGGAGGAATGGCGAGAACTGAAGGACAGAGTGCTTGCTAGCTCCTCAATCTGAACAGATACCAGACATCAAAGTCAATATCTCCATAAATTAAAGGCTGACATCCTTGTTTAGCAGTTATGTTGTGCTGTTGGTACTCACATGACAGTGCAGAATGATGGTCCATACGAGGCCCAGGATGATGGATGGACGGCCGTCTATGACATCTGGGATGTTTATGTTCACCAGTTTGAGCTACGGCAAACGACCAAGTGTTAAAACTCACTGCAGGTCTACATGGTATGTGAATATGTAGCAATATTTTCCTGCAAACTTACAGATTTTTTCTTGAGAAAGTTCAGTGCCGTTTCAATGTTGGCCCTCTGCTGGAAAACCCCATGGCCCCGCTGTCTTTTCTATCAACACAACACATTACACATCCAGGACTAAATGGACTGAAATGAATGGACTGATTTTTTTTTAAACTTTGCCAGTGCTCACCATCGACTGACCGCTCATCACCTCTAGCAGGTCGAGCAGATGTGAGCCGTCTCTGAGGTCAGAAAAGAGGTCTGACACAAAGGAGGGAGGACACCTCTGTAACAACGGAGACGTTTATCAGTCTTACCTCATGAAAATTAGGTGACGATGACGTGTGCACAATAAATGCATTAAAATATTGAAACGTCAAGTTGAACTGACATGTACTGTATAACCCTGGGTCATATTCGATGGGAACGCTGAAAAAACAGGAAGTTATTTTTCATGTTGTCAAGGGATAATAAAGCTGACAGCACCATGATTTTGATATGGATTTGCTCAACAGGAAGTCACAATGAAAATATGATGTGTGCATATAACAACAAATTTACACAAACCATGTCCATATTTTACTGCCATAAGAGTTTGATATGTTCTCCTGACAGATGGCAGTTTATGAACGACTGATTCTGGCGTCAGAGCACGGTCATATGGACATGAGGCTATGAAGAGTTGGCCGGGCTCAGGTTACGAGCTCTTCTGCTCCACTGAAGCACTATTTATACTTCAGGCTCGTGTCAGCAGCCCAAGGTCTCTTTGAGCTGCTTCGCTGACCAGTGAGTCAGCAGGCTGCAACTTCAACAGGTCAACACAACATGATGTCATGCAAATCAGCTCTCCTGATGTTCTCTGGCATGTTTAATGCAGCCAAAAGTGCTCAAATGTATCATGTACATACACACATAGATACATGTGGACAATCGCTGTAAAAATTTCTTTCATTTTTTCAATTCTAGCAGCATTTTGCATTAAACCTGACACATGCAATTATTCATTTCTATTGACAAACATAGCATTCTAAAATACCTTAGCAAGTTGAGCATTGATCCAGTTGGTGAATGTTCTTTTCTGAATCTGTTCATGCTCCACTGTTAGGAAAGAGGACAACAAGAGGTCATTAATGTGCACTAAAAATATCTTTATTTGCTGCGCGTCATCAGGTCAAACATTTGAGAACAAGAA
>JAVQJX010012063.1:0-14476 GCA_036025115.1 Ambassis agassizii | reverse complement strand
CTACAAGTCCAGACGCCGCTTCAACCTTTTATTTGAATGAAAATGATCTGGATGACTGAGAATCTTCACAGACGTGAGGGACAGCGTCTGTTTTTACCACAGTGTGTTATAAAACGTGTCCTCCAAGACAGTAGGGGGAGACACGTCGCTAAAAGTTACTTAGCATCCCTTTAAAGTGTGACAACAGGTCGTGCTCAAATCATGTTGCTATAGTGTCCATGACGTCTTTTTAAAAAAAAGCCAACAGATGTAGATCTGTGACCAACATCCTGTCTATATCTAAATTTAGGGGGTGCATGTCAGACAAACTGGTTGTCTAATTAAGAGAAATAAGCTTATGCCTACAGAATCCACACCTCAACTAGGATAAACACAGATCAATGGGTTGGCTTTTATCACTGCTCTTGGAGGTCAAAATCATCTGCTTATGTGGCCTAAACATCTATGCTTACCTCTGAGCTTTTGTTCTGTGAGTCAGCCTTCTCGTCCTCCTCCTCCCGTCTCTCTCTCCTCTTGTTCTTACAGGAGCCTCCATTCTTACAATTTCCACTGCACTTCTTCTTCTCACCTTTAGCCAGAGCTTGGAGGCGGTTGAGAAACTTCACCTTCCAGGCCATGAAGTCTCCCTGTATGCTCCCGTTGCAGCTCTTCACCACGTTACAGTCACCCTCCCCCCTGGTCATGATCCGCATGGCACTCAGCATCCACAGCCACTTGTCCACATTTTTACCCACCTGGAGGACAGAGATGACTATTTAGTCATAAAGTAGAGTTATTGGGATTTCATATGGAAATCTTGTCTTACTGTATTATAGTGGCCGACATAGACAGAGTTGCCAAGACCAAACACAGCGTATCTGAGGCCTTTAAGGTAGGTCTTCCCATATCTGAAGTCAGTGGACGCCTCTTCCAGCCACTTACAGAACCACTCAGCGTTTTCTGTGGGCTGTCCATCAGTGTAGGTGGCCACAAGGAACACACAGACGAACTTACTGACACACTGAACACAAAAGATAGAGAAAAACAAGATGACATTTAAGACGACGGAATTTCTTTTTCCAATAACAGCACAAATAAATTTGGCCTGAGGAGCAACATTATAAAAAAAAAAACTGTGAAGAGTCTCCTGTCTCATAAACAAACTGCAAAACAATTAATGCCTGCAGCCATATTTTATATGGAGATTTTCTTTCACTGAAAACGGCATCATCTCTCTTCAGTGGATTACTTTGAAATATGCAAGTATTTTGCTGGAAAATTACACCGCCAGAGGCTTACAGTACTATTAATTATCAAAATAAAGCTCTTATGATTTGTTTGGTTTTAATTAATTTCACATCTCCTGGTCTTATTTTGCTGTACTTTACATTTTAATTAACACCTCTTCACATTCAACTAACAGATGTATTAATTAGTTACTTCATTCATACAGTGTCAAAATTATGTGCAAGTGTTTTTGAATGTTATATTAATTAACTTTGGATTTTACTTACCTCATCAGCAAGTTGATCATCTGGATCGTAGTCTTTCAAGTCAATCACCTCAGCTGGTAAACCCAAAGACTTGACCTCCTCTGACAGCTCGTTGGCAAAACCCTGAAAGAAATGAAATAAAATGTGACTTTTGTGGCGGATTTGTAGGTCATTCTGCCCACTTTTGGTTATTTCTATATTTTGTCCACTCTTGTGTCCAGAATTTAGCATCCATTCTGTGTGTTTTTTACATTATGTCACAACATCATTTTCCTGTAAAGAGCTTGTTTTTAACCACACTAACACTATTGAACTAAACGATTTAGACCATTGTCTATTTGTTAACTTCACAGACCACAGAGAAAGCACATTTAACTTATCAGAAACTAATTACCTTTGCAGTTCCAGTTTGCGATCCATAGAAGATTTTGACTCCTGATACATGAACCTCAGGGCCTCTGTCAGAGCAGTCACTTCTCTTTGCAGCTTTCTGGACCCACAAATTTGTGGCATCTTCAGAGACGCTTTTCTACATACAGAGGCAGACAACAAATAAATGATGTGCAGCAGTGGTTGATAACAAAAGGCCACCAGCCTTTACCTTTTTTAGTGCCACCTTCAGGAAGAACCAGACACCAAAGATCAGAGCTGCAGCTGTGTACAAGTACAGCCTGTTGTGCCATATCAACATGAGATAATTCTCACTGTGTATGTGGGCATCCTGTGAGACTGAAGGAATGAAAACAGTACACATTAAGATGTAGCAGTTGTAGCACAGCAGGTTCACCTGCAATAAATAAAAGGCGGTTTAACTGTTAGCAATGCATGCTAGCTAGTAGGGCCACAAACCTGACCTAAAACATCAAATAAAGCTACTTTTTAGTTGCAGTAAATATTTTAGAAAGTTCACCTTCAGTATCCGACGTAAAGCCACTACTTGTGAAAAGCACAACAATGACGAACAAAGTCAGCATCGCTGCAAACTGTAGAAGCTACACAATCCTCTCAACCACAGGAGCTGCGTGCCACCATGTTGTTTATCAGGTGAGCATGCTGGGAAGTGTAGTGCCGTTGGTGTTGCAATAATCAGTAGTCAATCGTTAGACCGCAGTAAAAACGATTAAAACAATTCTAAAACGACGAATTTAAATAGATCGGTTTAGAGCAATTTTATAATGCAAACACTAACATCACGTGATTAAAAAACTACAATAATATCCTCTACATATACGACGGTTAAATTAAATTGTCAGCCGTTAAACGGAAGCGGAACTTTGTTCGCTGTTGTTGTTCCGCGGCGGACAGTCTATGAAAGTGCACTCGGAAGGAGGAATCGAACATCGCAGTATTCTGACAGCATTTTTTATTTGTATTTTTTTTTAGCACGTTGGACACAGTAAACTGTGTTATTAACCACAAATATGTCGATATTTACGCCGACAAATCAAATCCGCCTGACGAATGTGGCGGTGGTTCGGATGAAGAAAGGAGGAAAGCGCTTTGAAATCGCCTGTTACAAAAATAAAGTTATGAACTGGAGATCAGGAGCGTGAGTTATATATTAGATAACATTTACTGCCATATTATTACACTTTCTGTGATTGTCTTGTGTTAAATTGACAAGTCTTCGAAATATTAAATGGCATTTTGTGTTTTCCAGAGAGAAAGACCTGGATGAGGTTTTGCAAACAAACTCCGTGTTTGTTAATGTGTCCAAAGGTCAGGTGGCAAAGAAGGAAGACTTGACCAAAGCCTTTGGAACAGATGATCTGACTGACATCTGTAAACAGGTAAACAAACATAAATATATCCACACTGTATCCTCATCTGAACATTACTGCACCTTTCATTTGTTATTTTGGTTTTGTTTTGGACAGATTTTGGCCAAAGGAGAGCTCCAAGTGTCAGACAAGGAACGGCAGTCACAGCTGGAGACGATGTTCAGAGACATTGCAACCATTGTGGCGGAAAAGTGCGTCAACCCCGACACCAAGAGGCCGTACACAGTCAACCTGATAGAGCGGGCAATGAAGGACATCCACTACTCCGTCAAGACCAATAAGAGCACGAAGCAGCAGGTCAGGAAACACTTTGTTTACACAAAATGTAGTGACATCTTTAGACTTTTGTATACAAGCTGACACCCTTGTCTTCCTCCTGTCCTGTTGTTACCAGGCTCTGGAGGTGATCCGGCAGCTGAAGGAGACCATGGAGATCCAGAGGGCCCACATGAAGCTGCGGTTGGTTCTGCCAGCCAAAGAGGCCAAGAGGCTGAAGGAGAAGCTGAAACCACTGCTGCAGGTCGTGGAGAGTGAGGACTTTGATGAGGAGCTGGAAATGGTGAGAAACCAGTTTGTTTGTTGTTGTTTTTTTTATCTTCACTGTGTCTTTTAACTCTTTGTTTTCCTGCTTCCCCTTCAGGTGTGTCTGGTGGATCCCGGCTGCTACAGGGAGATTGATGAGCTGATCCGCTGTGAGACTAAAGGCAAAGGCTCTCTGGAAGTTCTCAGTCTGAAGGATGTGGAGGAGGGAGATGAGAAACTATAGTAACCCATACAGTCAGTCAGGATGTTGCACCTTATCCACACTAACACGCTTCACCGGGGCACACAGACAGCAAACACAGGCAGCCATGTTCAATTTGACTGAAACATGGTGAGAGGAGTGCATTTTGTCAATCATTATTACCTAAACATAACAAACAGTACGTACTTCTGACCTGTAATCTCTATTATTTATTTCTTTTTAATACTTCTGGAAATGAGGAGTCAGTTTCTAACCAGACTCTGTGTGCCATCATACTCTGATATAACCAATAATTTATATTTTTGTTATAATGAGTGAAATTACTGTGTAGCAAATAAATATATAACACTTTTTCTTGTCTTTTTTCTTTTTTTACACTGAGATCATTTTTGCAGTGCTTAAATCCAGCTCTGTTCCCTTTCCATACACCTTTTATATGCAGGGTGTCCCAAAAAAAATGTATACACACACACATGTATACAAATGAAAACCCTCCAGACCTCACAGCACTAGACTTTCTTTATGGGGACACCTAAAAGACAAAGTCTACCAACGAGACCTGCAACAGTCATTGACAACAGTCAATTCACACAAATACCATTTCATGCTGTGTGTCGGCAGATCAGAACAGAACGTCAGTTTGAGAACAAAACAATAGAAAGATGTTTGTAAATTCTTCTACATGTTGAAAATTAAATTATAATAAACATCTAGTTTACAATTATTTAAAGTGTGTATACATTTTTTGGGACACCCTGTATATATAGAATTATATTCATATAATGTATATACACATGTAGAAAAAAATGTTTCTAGTAACTTAAAAGTGAAAGGTGGGATTCAACTACAAAGTATTTTTATTTGCATTTATATATATCGAGAGGGTCCAATCCAGAAAATATTTTTTTCAAAGAAATAAAGAAACAACTCCAAAAATGTGCCACTTCAATAGACATTTTATAAAGTTAATTTTAAAGATACAAACTACAAAATAAATAGCATATTTACACATTTTTCTGTCAGATTTCATCTTTGACTGTCTGTGTGCCCTAAATGTTTCATCCCATAAAGCTGAAAGTTTTACAGCCTATTTAAAACAGCGTGCAAATTTTTATCACCTCACTGTGGCTGCATTTCCTCTTTCCTCTGTTTCAGAATTAGGACACGATTATGTATATGTAAATCATCTGTGTTACTTTATTTGGCAGTGTTATCTCGCACAGAAGAACACTACAGTGGTTTTTGAATGCCGCCTTAATAGAAGAAAAACAAGATGCTAAACTAATGTCCTTCCAGCTTCTGATCAATAAAAATGAATCACATTTCTGATGTTAAATTCATTCTTGGCTACACCAGTGCATCATTACCAACATGTGCAGCATGCCACATTCATTCCAGTTTTGTCACACACTCTGTTAAATTTGACATCACAGTCCTCTCACATGGGCTCTGATCTGCGCTCGTACTGGCTGCGTGTGAATGCAGTCCTGTTGATGCGGCTCAGCGGGTGGTTCGTCTCCTCCTCTTGATTCGGGTACCTGCCTGCTTCAGGCTGCGTCTCAGTGCTGGAGCATCTGGTGGAGAGAAACACCCCACAGACTAACATCAAGGCGAAGGAGATCCAGCCGAGGTACAGAGCAGGACCCCAGTCTCTCCTCAGCAGCACCACCCCCTCCAGTGGCTGACTGGTGTGATGGCACGTCCATGCTGTGGGAATGAGCAGCAGGATCCCTGACAAAACAAAGAGGCTACCAGAAAACACTTTGACCTGCCCACGCCTGGGAAACCACACCAACCCTGCTGCTCCGATCGCTGAAGCAAAGCCCCCTGCTCCTATAGCGGCCATGATGAGAGCTCTCCACGTCCGAAAGCTTCCAGAAAGAGACAGGAGAGACTGGTAGAAGGAGCAATGCAGGCTGCCATCGTGTGCTAAGTCCCAGTGATCCCATTCCAGCCACACCCCGTCCCAGTAGGCAGGCAGAGTGGCCGTGCTGTTGTCCAGGGTGCCGCTTACCTTCCACAGGGCCAGGCAGCGTGTGAGGACGGCACACAGCCACCCTGTTACAGCCAGACCGAGGGCAGCGAGCTCCAGCTGCCTCTCCATAGCTCCGGCCGGCCTCGTCCTCCTCTTCACTGCAGCCCCGGCTGCCTAAACAGAAACAGCTGGCAGTGGAGCGCTGTGGGGTGGGCTGTTGTTTTAACGTGTGTGTGCATGTGTGAGGCAGAGGGATGATTTGTGTGTGTGTGTGTGTGTGTGTCTGCTTTGCATGTCTGTTCACAGAGGGAAAACCAGTTCTTTGGGATTCTTGAAAAGAAGGCATGGCTGGGTGGAGGAGGGAAATCCCTCTGTGTTTGCTCTGCCATGGTTTCAAAACAATCCCTTTCTCCCCGTTTCTGTGTGGAAGTGAAAACAAAGATTGCACTGTGCTCTGATTTTTCAGCCTTGGAGCTGGGAGGAAACTTGATTTAGAAAGAGTTCAGTTGTGTCAGACGGAGTGTGACTGAATGCCTCTGTGGGCCTTCTGGGTGGAGAACAAAACAGTGACTCAGACTGCACGTTGCTTTTATTTACTGTTTATTTAGTTTTTTAAAATGTTCTATTGCATGACTTTGCACTCAACACATCTTTCCTGTGAGCTGACTGATAACATAAAAGATGGTTAACACCCTGATGTGTGTGTTTAGGCCTCACACATAGTTCTTGATGGCGTAGCTGCTGTGTGTGTGTGTCTTGGCCCGTGTGTACCCACTAGAGTGGAATTTTCTGGGCCTCTGTGGAGGACACCTCGTACACAGAACAGCCCCCCCACAGAACAGCAGCCCAGATGTGACGAAGCCGATGTATATGGCCGCTCCCAGCTCCCTCTTCAGCACCTCGGGGACTCGAGGGTTGTGGAAGTCACTGATGATGGAGTTGGCTGTCCATGCAACAGCTACTATGGTGGTGAGGGACGCCAGGCAGAAGATGGCCCCGGAGCTGAGCACCACCCTCGCCTTGATGTGCGGGTGGCTGAGGCAGTTGGTGCAGCGCGCTCCCAGGAGGAAGACGAGGAATCCAAGACATCCCAGAAACAGGCTGATGCATATGAGGCCGCGTGCCGCCTGCAGGTCGGGCGACAGGTCCAGCAGGGCGTCGTAGAGCTTACACTGCATCTGGCCCGTGTACTCACTGACGCAGGTCATCCACAGGCCCTCCCAGAACACCTGCATGACCACCAGGTGTGTGCCGATGAACGCCGTCACCTTCCACATGGGCAGAGCGCAGATCAGGATGGTGCCGGCGACGCCCGCCATGGACAGGCTGATGCCCAGCTCCTCCAGAGCCATGACAGAGCGGGCAGAGTCCTGCGGAAACAGGCAGAGGGATCACATGGTGCAGAGGAGTTAACAGGGTTCATTTAAGAAAAGACACAAACATTGTGAGACAGAGACACATGAGAGGTGCTTTAGTTTCTGAAGTCATTGCACAAACATTTAGGGATTTTCTAGCCATGACAACACACAACCACCAGGTGGCAGCACGTCACAAAAGATCAACAAGATAAAGTTTGGTGTTGAAAGAGAATAAAACCCATAATTACAAACACATTTCTTGTATATAAATATGTTTCTTCTAATTTTATGTGTGTTTATTAGGCTTCAGGATGCCCTCAATGTTTCAAATAAAGTTTTTTATGAGACTTTTACATGTGGAGTTGTTACAGATTAATAATAACCACTGATTCACATTCCTCTCGTTTTAATTGGTCTATTTATGATGTGATTTTCACATAATAAAATTAGTTATTTTCATCTAATGTCCTGCTAAGACAAACGTAACATTACTTCTCACACAGTATATTTTCAGTTTGAGTACAAAACAGGTTTGTGTTTTTGGTTTCAATGATCTTTTCAGACACTTCTCTCTGAACACTCCACCAGGAAGCTGACAACACTTCAAATTATCTTTCTTTCAAGATAAAGTAAAAGTTAACATTATATGAGTACTAATGCTTGTGTGGCAGATTTATTATGCTCTTAGACAAGGAAGCCTTTAAGTCACACTCACACTGTGCGTCACTGCTTGATTGTGATCTCTGGTACCTGTCGAACAGGTTTTCTCAGGGTTCAATTAACATGGGTGTATTTCACAAAATAAATAATATAAAAACATACAATTCACAGTCATTTATTATGAAACAACAATGCATTTTTAAAAAAACAATACAAAGTGCATTTTATTACAAAAGTATCTAAAAACTAAAAACATTTTCAATATCATTTCAATGATACATGCTCATTACCAGAAGAAAAGGAATCTCAGGCAAGGAGCTCCTTCATTCAAAGTGCACATTTCCTTCACTCTGTTGTCATGTGACCGTCCTCATCCTCCTTTTGTCCCTTAGAGCGTTCAGATGTACGTCTTTGTCGGTGTGGATGATCTGAATGACTCCACTTTGCTGTTTCCTCCACCTTTATTAATGAGGTACCTCACTGATGGGACATCATCATCTTCTTCCTTATTGGGGCAGTTGGCACACAGGAGCCCCCCTCCGAGAAGCAGCAGCGCCCCGGCCCCCCAGCCGATATACAGAGAGGCTCCGAGCTCTCTTCTCTGTGCGTCCACCAGCACGGGGTTGTAGAAGTCTCTGATGATGATGCTGGCTGTCCAGGAAACAGGGATGAGGCAGAGGATGCCGCTGATGATCAGCACCACACCTGCTGCCACAGAGGCCCGGGCCTTGGCCCTCTGCTCCGGAACGAAGTTGGTGCACTTTCCTCCAGCAAAAGCGATTAGAAGCCCCGCGATGCCCGTGACGATGGAGACCACCACCAGGGCCCGAGCCCCCTGGAGGTCCGAACTGAGAGCCAGCAGGGAGTCGTACACCTTGCACTGCATCTGGCCTGTGCTCTGAACCACACAGCTCATCCAGATGCCCTCCCACATGGTCTCTGATGTCACTATGTTGTTCCCAATGAAGGCTGTGACCCTCCACATGGGAACGCCGCACACAATGATCACCCCGATCCAGCCAAAAAGAGCCAGGGCACAGCCGAGCATCTGCATCCCCATAGAAGCCATTGTGGTCTCTCTCTGAGCGTCTCTGGTAGAATATTAAAAGCTGTGTGTGCGTGTGAAGAACAGGAAGAATGGGAGGTGTGAAAGCCAAGCTGCTGAGGATATATTAGAAGCTCAGCCAAAGAACACCAGCCGTGAAGGATTCTTTGTGTGTGGGGACAATGAAGGTCTGGGTTTCAATTATTCTTGTGGATGGAGATGAAGACTGTGTTACACTCAGACACATCCATACTGTACATCCAGCAGGAGGGAGCAGCAGGAGGGGAGCAGGGCGTGTGTGACACCAGCAATCACTGCAGTTTCAGACCAACAACAACAACCAGACTGATTTGTGTTCAGATTATTTCTCCAGTTTGTTTTGACCTGTGGTGAAACAGTGTGACTCTTTGCTTCACTCATCATCCTTAAATGTAACTGGTTCAGGCACTTTGTGGTGATACCAGGTTACTACCAGGGCGTGTTTGTCACTATGGTGACACACCCTGCTGAGTTATGCTGATGTCTTGTTTGTGATGATTTGAAACTCAAACTCAGGTAATTTTTCCAAGGCTTAATAATTCTGAGAAGATTTCCAGATTATGACTTCACACAGACTAATGTCACAAGCCTGAAGACTTATCACCTGACTTCTTTCCCCTTTGTCCCCGTTTCCGGAGGAAACTGGTTATTGTTAGCTTAAGTTCTCTCCTAGTAGAAGAAGAAGAAGAAACATACTTTATTTGATCCCCGAGGGGATACATTTCACACATCACACACACCACAACATGCATATGCATAGAGGAGAGTGGGAGTGGGGGCTGGCACTACAAGCTGCCCTGCCCCAAGCAGTTTGGGGGTTTGGTGCCTTGCTCAAGGGCACCTCGGCAGTTCTCGGAGGTGAACTGGCACCTGTGTCAAGCTGGACTCGAGCCGGCGGCCCTCCGCTTCCCAGCCCAATCCCCTACAGACTGAACTACTCCCCCCCCCCATAATTCTTTGAATCCAGTCTGTGTCCCGTCTTTCTGGTTTTTCTGCCTCCTGTCTTAACTGCACACTTATCCAACAGCTACACTACAAATAAATACAACACACACGCCTGCCTAATAACAAAGTGATCTGTAACCTGCACTATCTGTCCTCTATATGTGAGTCCTGCTCACTGTTTCTTCCTGTTAAACGGTTTGTTTGTTGTTTTGCAGGCTGTCATGCTGTGTGTGTGTGTTTTTTTAAAGCTCTTTGACATTGTTTTATTGTAGGAGATGTAAATAAAGTCTTCAGCACACCTGTGTAGTGCAGCAGCTTCAGAAAATTGATGAATGACTGTTAACTTTTTCAGCTGTGAATGAATGTTTTCTTTTTCAAGTATAAAGTATATTTTCACAAAAACCTCTGAATTGAATCTTAAATATTATTATTTAGTTTTTTCTTAGAATAAGACATGCCCTCATTTCTTCTTTTTGTTGTCAACAAATACCAAGAAGTGTGTGTCACCAGGTACCAAAGTTTAAAAATATGTTGCTGTCATCACTGAGACAGGGTGTGGACACACTATCTGTCATGTATCTGTACAGGAAAGAACAACAGATATCCCACAGTGTTACTACTACTGCTGTAATGCCATTATTTCTTTATTTAAATGTGGACACATTAAGTGAGTGAAACTAACACACAACCCCCATGAAAATCCTTCATGTTTGCTCACACTGTAAAACCCGTCCGACTGGTTCAAAGGCTGCATGAAGACTTTAAACAAAATGAAGGCTGTTTACTTATTTTCTGCTGCTACATTCTTTGTGAAAGCAGAAAACACACTTTGACAAGGCAAGATCAGTGTGTACATGTTTTATTACATATCAAAGGATTCGAGTCAACAATAGCACAACCGTCTTCACAATAAATTCACAAGATACTGGACTTTTTTTTTACTTCCTGTTTATGTTTACAATCTGATATAATTAGGTATGATACAAACATAATATTAAACACATCTCATTCAGTCCAACAGTGATGCCTGTTGGAGGATTTTCCTGTTTTTCAGACTACGTCTTTGTCCTCTGTCTCACCTCCACTAAAGTATTGTGAACTTCTCACACAAACAGCTCAGGATGCCATCTCAGAAAGAAGGAGGTATCTGAAGGAAGAACTTAAATAATTTACAGTCTTTTTCAGCAGATTGGAGGTCTCAGACGTAGGCCCGGCTGGTGGCTGTGGATCTGGCGGGAGCGTACTTAACTGGATACTCGGGGCTCTCGTTGGGTGGACATGAGCTGCAGAGGAGGCCACCACCCAGAATGAGAAGCGCTGCCGCGCCCCAGCCGATGTACTGAGAGGCGCCCAGCTCTCTCCTCTGAGCGTCGGTTATGATGGGGTTGTAGAAATCTCTGATGACGGTGTTGGCAGACCAGCACACAGGGATGAGGATGAGAACCCCGGCGCAGATGAAGGTGATCCCAGAAGCGATGGCCACCCTGGCTTTGGCACGAGGCTCCTCCACAAAGTTGGTGCACTTGCCTCCACTGATGCCCAGGATGACCCCAAAAACAGAGACGATGATGGCGATGACCACAAGAGCTCTGGCGGCCTGGAGATCCTGAGGCAGAGCCAGCATGGAGTCGTAGATCTTACACTGCATCTGACCTGTACTCTGCATCACACAGTTCATCCATAAGCCTTCCCAGATGACCTGCGCCGTCACGATGTTGGCTCCAATGAAGGCTGTGACCTTCCACATAGGAAGAATACACACAATGATGGCCCCCAGGAAACCAACGATGGCCAGGATGAAGCCCAGCATCTGTCGTCCCATTGACACCATGATGAGTCCAGCAGAGAAGTCCAAGCTTTCAGAAGTAGGATCAGCTTTGGCTGTAAAGTTGAATGAAGACTTAGGCTCATTGTCGTCGGTTATAAGCACGTCTGTGTTGGAGGTGGAGTCAGAACGTCATTCCGCCTCTGACCTGAAACCATTTCACTCGGTGATCTACCTGCCTGACCAGATTCTTCACTCTTTTTTTATCTGTATGCAGACCAGGGTGCAGTTTCGACGAGATGAAAGTCAGGCTTTATGTAAATGAGTTCTGTGAACACATTCCACATTCAAACAAAGCCAGACTGTTGATTGGTCTGGGTAGTGGGACGTCAGGTCCAGTCACTGATTTCAGGTTTTTAAAATAAACAACATGGTTTCACCGGATTGCTCCATTTATGGGCCATTCTTCTGGTGGTTTGATCATCCTATTTATCAATCTATTGATTAGGTCTACAATGAATATACTCCACTAATCAATGTAAATCTATCTGTGGTAAAATTGTGCAGCTAATTAAATAAAAAAATATATATTTAATGTTTATCTATATATATAGATATATATGTATATATCTATATATATGTATTTGACGAGTCTTTTCTTATATTTCATATTTATATGCAATGATCACAAAGAGATAAGTGAATTTACTATCAAACTTTTATTGAAATTCTTCTCTCAAAATAAAGTGTCATTTACAGAACATGAAACAAATCATCTTTATTTACAAAATCATAAATATAATGACAGTGAGCTCAGTTTTTATGGCACAGTGTTCCTCAACATCGTGTTACCAGCCTCAAAAAGAAACACAAAGTGTTTTATTGTTGTTTTTTTTTGTTTCTAAATGCTATTTAAGTCTATTTCTGTCCCTTTTTAGATGAACTGTGCAGCAGAGTATCTGGCTGGTGCTGCATACGGTTTGCTGGGTAAATAGCTCCCTGGAGCTGTGTATGGTGAACTGGATGCAGGTGCATACACAGGGCCGTATGTCGCCGGGTTTGGCCCTGAGTATGGGTACATTGGTGCTGGTGGGTAGCCTGGATATCCATACATGGGCTTTTGAGGAGGACAGGAAGTGGTCAGGATGATTCCACCGATCAGAAGAACGGCAGCTGAGCCCCAGCCAATGTAGATGGAGGCTCCGATCTCCCTCTTCTGCGTCTCGATGGTCAGCGGGTTCTGGAAGTCTGTGATGGTGATGGCTGAGGACCAGCAGACGGGGATGAGGACCAAGACGGCAGCCAAAATGAGGAGGCAGCCGCCTATGATCACCACATTCGCCTTGGATGAGTCGTTCTTCAGACACCCAGTACACTTGGCTCCAACAAATGTGATGATGAAGCCGATGAAGCCGAAGACAAGGGAGATGATTACTAGTGCTCGTGCGGCCTGCAGATCACTGGTCAGCCTCATCACAGACTCATTCAGCTTGCACTGCATCTGCCCCGTGCTCTGCATGATGCAGTTCATCCACAGGCCGTCCCACACGATCTGCCCCGTCACGATGTTAGCTCCGATGTAGGTGGTCACCCTCCACATGGGGATCCCGCATGTCACCGCCACACCAACAAGCCCGATGAAGCTTATGATCTGACCTGCTGTTTCCTTGCCAATCCTCCCCATTGTGAAGAGGCAGGAGAGAGAGAGAGAAGCTTTGTCAGAGTGCAGGTCTGGCTCAGAGTGACACGGCTCTGTCGCCTGTTGTTTGTCACAGAATGAGGAGGAGGAGGAGGGCTTATCTGCTGTCAGGTGAGTTCCTCTGGTTGGACTGGATTCCTCCTCTTCACGTCACAGTGGAGGAGTGGCTCTTATTTTAAACAATGCCTCGCTCTCATGGCTCCAAAACACACTTTCATATGCAGACTACTGCAGTAACGACGCTGAAACCAGCTCAGACCATGAATGATGGGATCACATGCTAAACAAGCAAAGATCAACACTTTTTATTGAGTCTTCATGCATATTTATATATGTGTGTCTTTATTTTTAGTCACATTTTAGTAGATTCTTATCCAGTTTTTAACTCATTAACGTTTTCTGTATTTGTTTAGCATTTATTTTTTATTTTTTTTAAGGATACATTGTTAGACATTTTCTGTTTATCCGTTTTTTTAAACTTGAATTTTTTGATTGATTGATTTAAAAGTAAACACAAATCATTCAGTATGAATATATTTTATTTACAGAAACAGAGCAGTACATGACACAAAGACAAAAAATATAAATACAAAAACATATATTAGCTGTGCTGTGAAGTCATTTAGGAGGCTACTTTGTTACCATATAACCCCGATTAAATTAAAAGTATTAACTTAAAGCATAAAGTGAAGCAAAAACATTAACAACTTCCTGCTTCAGTTTCAAAGTAGAGCAAATATTTACACTTAGAGGTGACACTAGACGTTCCATTTAGCTGTGACCATCAGCTGAGACCACTAAATGGAACGCAGCCATTGTTTATGCAGGTAGTTTCACCTCAAAAAGGTCAGTTTGAGAAAAAAACAAACAGAAAGCTCATGGTTCAGCTTAAAAAAAAAAAGGAATTTTAAAAGTAAAAAAAGTATTGTATCAAGGAAATGAGTCTTATTTTTTGTCCAAAAAGAATATTAATCTCATCAAGCATGTTTTGC
>JAVQJX010012052.1:0-11863 GCA_036025115.1 Ambassis agassizii | reverse complement strand
TAATGACAAGATAGAGAGAGAACCACTAAAAAGAGATAAGAAGTAAAAAAAAGAGAAGTAGAAATGAAGGAAAAGTTTCAGAAGGACACATTCTTCTGATTTAATTCTCTGATTTTCTGATCAATTTTTTGATTTTTCTGTATGTACTAGAGCAGGACTGTCCCCAGAATGACTGGTGTTAAAGTATACTGAATTAAGAGTTACTGAGGCTAATGGAACAGAGACTAGCCTGGATGACAGTGGCTCAGTTTAGAGCATGAAAACCAAAGATTCCAACTGTTACTAATTACACTAAGATTACACTGAAAATGATGTTGAAGTGAGGTGAGCTGCCTGGGTCACATTTACCGGACTGCTGGCTCACTAACATGGGTTTCTGAAACACTTAATGGAACTGAGCTAGCATTGAAAAAGGCAATTTGGAAAGTTACTTTCTGATTGTTGGACTTATTGTTTTTACAGAAAAATAATCAAAAGACTGTGTATTAAAACAAATGCGGTGCATTTTTACTGCTACATGGAGCATCTTAAAGTTCTGTCCTGTTGGGACCAGTGTTCAGGGCGTACATGTGTGTGCTTGGAGACATGACATCATGATGTGTCAATCAAGCCAGTGTGGCAGATTAATGCCCACAGCCTGCACTCTGTCATGTCTGAACACAAGACTGATATCTTACCTGAGGATTTACATAGAAATGTCTGAGCACACAGGGTATGCAGTCGTTTCCCAGCATCTGGCATACTCTGTGATTAATGTGTTGTCTTTTTAATTCAATCATGTTGTGGGTCTCCACGTAAAATGCAGTATAATAATAATAGTGTCTCAGAAATGAAGGCATAAACTGATTTCAGTTAAAAACAGAGACAACACACTCAGCCTTAAAAAAACCTCACTGGAATTTAACTTGACTTTAAATTGAATCTTCCAATGACACAAGCCATTTTTAAAGCCTGTCTTAATAACAAGTATGTCCTTTAATGCCTCTGTGTTCTCCTCTGCTGCACTCTCAGTAGTACAGAGTGGAGGCATATAAACCTGATGTATGTAGCTTCTGCTGTTATGCTTCTTTGTGACAGTTTTCCAGAGCTCTGCCATCCAGTGAATGTCCAGAGCAATGACCCGTGTGGAGAAGACAGCACACTGCGCTGGACGGCTAAATCCTGTCCCCCAGCTATTCTTCCTCTTGGATAAACCGCTGCATAGCAAACGAGGCCCCGCAAGCATGCACAAATATAAAGTCCTCCACACTCTAATAAAGAGAGCTGGAGCAAGGCGAGGATGAAGAGAAGCAGAGCTTAAGGTGGATGAAGAGTCGTAATCATACTTCAAGCTCTGACTATTCACTTCCGGATCCAACTTTACCAGCAAGGATGAAACCAAAAGGCACACCTGTCTCAAAACAATGGCCACCTGCTCGGCAATAGCGTTTATGTCAAAAATGACTCTTTTCATTTTGACCGGGCACTCAGCATATATTGATTACATAAATTTTTTCCTTGGAATGTCTTCATGAAACATTTAATAGCCTCTTTTTCATCACTACAGTAGTTTTGAATAGCAGTTGGCCTTTCTCACAGAGGACACTCGGTATATTAAGTGGGCTTCAACCATTAACCAGATTTCACGGCCATCCTCTAGTACAGCAAATATCTAAAAGAAGGCAATGAAATATGGTTGAATGCCATTATAAAGGAAGTGAGTGGCTTCTGAGTGGGCTCTTAACTTTTTCTCAACTAAAGTGTCATTGCTGATACAGACATTGCGCTCACTGATTAAAAATTAAAAAAAATGATGGTGTTTGCCATCATTTTGCAGATTCTCTGCAAATTAAATTAACTGCTATGTAAATATCATCCATAATTGCACAATCTCTTTAAAGGCACTGACTGTGCACTGGTTGACGCCACAGTTTTCAGTGTCTCCATGTAGATACTGGATAAAATAGAGCCGTGTTTTGAATAATAGGAGCCCCATAAATTCATGAGCAAAAGGGAAACAAATATCAACAGTTATGTGAAGTGGCAGATCTTATTTTCCCTCTTCTGTAAAATGAATCAATAGCAGGGGCCGGTCCTGGCATTCGACAGTGGAAAACTGCTTACTCTTCATTTGAGCTATATGTAATCAATCCTAGCCAGCGGATGGCTGGAGCCCTTTCCAAACTAAGTGGGGAAACGGTGGGATTACTAGCTCTGTGGCATTTATAAATTGAGCCCAACGAGAAGAGGGCCACCAAGAGACTCCCGGTCAACGTAATTACACTGCCAGGCCAATAAATCCAATTCACAGATCTTTTACAGTAGCACTGCAGTAAATTCAGCCTCTATTCTTACACTGCTTTCTTGCACTACAGAAGAAAACATTAATGTTTTAGTTGCTCACAAAAAAAGGTAGAAAAATACAGTGGCCTTGGTTGCTACAAATCTCTGTAGCTTTTGCTTCTGGCCAAGCTGTGAGTCAGTGCAGCGATTGAGATCTACACAGTATTGACTCCCAATATATATATGTGACAGCATAGTATCTGGATAAAATCTGCATTTACTGCTCTTGAAGGTGAATGTAAAGCACACGTGAAGTCCATCTAATAACATTCCCTTTTGGAAACAGGTCAACAGGACATGAGAGCTGTTTAAAAGCACAGAATTGATTTAAAGGCTTCATGCGGCGTCTCTGGGGACATTTCCAAATGACAAATGTCAGACAAATATATAAAAGGACATTTGTGGAAGAGGTAACATCATACTGATCTTGACATTGAGACAGCCTGAGGATAAGTGATTCTTTTATCCCAGGTGAGTATGTGTCCTGCATGCTTAAGCCCATCCTGACCTTTCCTATGTTTTCACCCGCGTTGAACAGTTGCAACTCTTGTTTTGAAAAAAAACAAAAAAAAAAAAAAAACCCAACAACTTGTGTTCTAAGTATGTGCTGTGATATTTCTGATATTTGTTCACTTTAATTCACTCAAGACTGCAACCTGGTTACTGTGAGATTGATGGAACCAGAGACTATTGTGTGCTCTTTCATCCTCCCAGGAGGACATATAAAACAAGACCTGCATAAAATCAGTCAGGTTTTAGAACAGGACTAATTACAGGTCAAAAAACGTCTTTAAGTTCATGCCGTTGGTGTCCGGATACCCTTTTTTAATCTCATATTATGTCCTGACAAAAAGCAAAGTTTTAGACGGCACCACAGAGGGATGATTAATTCTGCAGAGCAGCTAGTCTGGTCTGGATTTGAACGTGGAGGGGGCTCGGAGAATAATAAGCACAGAGTAAAAGTCAAAACTGGGTAAAACAGAGGTGACATTCTCTGCCTGTAACCAAGTTAGCGTCAAAGCTGCTCCATTGCTGTCTGGGGATGACTAAAGCATATTAACCTTTGTGGAAATGGTTTCTGAGCCCTCCTGGGTTGTTTTGCAGTATGTGTGCATGTAGTATGTGTGTCAGTACATGCATACGGTCTGCCTCTCTCATATTTCAGTGTGGATTTTAAATCAAGCTGAGTATGAAGAGACATCTGAACAACATAAGAAGCACCTGAAGTGAACAAATCACCTCTTTGTTGTTCACAGACAAGACAGGGAAAAAAATCCAGACATCAGATATTCCAATTAAGGTTTGCAAGAACAGTGAGACTGAACTGCCTTTGGTGCTGTTTAGTTAAAATGCAGCCCTGGAGGCACGTTGTTGTCGGGATTTTCTTATCAACGCTCAGTGTGGAGTGTGCTACCCTGTAGGCAGCAGCACTTTCACAGGATTAACTGTGGAGAAGGTTCTTGTACAATATTACCCAGACTGCTTTAACCCCTGCTTTAGTGAGTGTAGAGACTACTAAAAGGGGATGCAAAGCCATGGCCATATTGTTGTGAAAAATTGGACTGGACTAAACAAGAACTCAATTTTTTTTTCAAATTTTTGCCACTAAAAGATGGTCTGTACCTCAGACATTCGAAACGCCAAAGTGATGCTCTAGTGTCAGGAATAGAGACAAACTTTTAACCTAACCAATGACATCACTAACCCCACCAAGGTCTTCTATACCTAGAAGAACAAGTACCTAGCAAAGAGGAAGTGCAACTGGGGATCATTTTTGTCATCTCTGTAATAGAAATGTGTGAAGTATGTGAAGTAGTCATAATGCACAACAAAGAAAAGCAGAAAATGTTTAAAGAAAATCTTTAATCTGCAGGTGTCTCCACCTCCTGCATGACACTGCACATTCAGTGGTTGCCAAGAAGAGCAAATACCAGCCAAACATAGATGGAGATGCAGATAAAAAGGAAAAAGCTTGATAAAGACAGGAAGAAAACTGACGAAGGAAGGCTATGTAGGAGGAAGTGCAAGTCAAAATGGGTGAAAGAAAGACCCTCTACTGGATTTGCAGTGGGGCTAAGCTGCCTTCTGGTGCTGCGTGACCAGCCTATACCAGCAAGGCAAGAAGACTTGGGCTTATCTCCGTGCACACAAGCAGCACTGCTGGCAAAGACACCATGGCATGGCTGTGGGTGCTGCTGTCACAGCATGACGGATAGCTCTTACTCTCTCTCTCTCTCTTTGCTTCTTCACTCTTTGCACAGCTATTCTCAAACATTCACCCCATCCCTCTGTCGCTCTTGCTCAGCTCAGTCACTTGCAGAAAAGCATGTTAAGGTTTGATACGGACACACAACAGGGCAGGTGGATTTTAAAACAGAGAAGGTGCCTCCTTTGTCCTTGTAGCTATGTGTCCCACATTGGTTTGGTTGACTAAGACTTCTGCTTTTGTATGGTTGAAATGTTAAGAGGATCAAGGCAACAGTGTATTACCAAATGTTACCAAACATTCTGTCCAGACCACAAACACCACTTCTTAAGTACTTTGTTTCAAATATCTATAGGACACGATGAATAAAATGTGAATATTGAGATTTGCTGAAACATCAGCAGCAACAAGCAGGCCGGTGGTGAACTCTTTATAGAAATCTGATGAAAGATCTGATTTTAATTTCAGTTCCTGTTGATCTAACATCAGCCCACATAGGTTCCATATAAATACAGGCTGCTAGCTTTGTTGGTTTGTGTGAAATCACACAAAGCTGGATGCAGACTGTTTGCATCAGAAAGTGTTTTTTGCCTTGTCACATTACTCTTAAACAGACAGTGGGATAAACCTCAAGAGAAAGTACATTAGCAGCGGCTTGTTATGCTGTAGTATGTAGGGGGCTTTTTCGTTAGGTCCTGAGTATTGTCAGTCTGACAGCAGGGAGGAATAAGTGGTCACATGTCTGAAACAGGTGGTCAGTGGGAAGACAACATCATAGATTATGTAATAACTTTAGTAAATTCAAGAAGATGACGGATGATATTTCTGTCCATCAAACTAAGGCAGCAAGCTGAAATTCAAATCAAATGCAAATTATCCAAACCGTTTCCATCTTCTTTGGAAAATGGTTGGAGATATATATGTTGTTCCATTTCCAGGAAAAAAAGTGTGTCTCACGGAGGCTTGTGTAATTGCCATTGTGTAATTGCCACCCTTGGCAACAATCCGAATGTGTAAACACCAGAGATGTGCCACCTGAGACAATTACATCGAACATAGAAAGAGAGCAGCACGAGCCTGTGGCGTTGGCTATAGCTGTCAGTTGCTGTAGTGATCAGCTGCTCCTGCTGTATCACGCTGTGACTGTGCAGCTGCTGCATTCCCAGGATGGCAGAGTGCTGTTTTCAAGGACAAGTGCAGCTCGGGGTCTCAGCTAGAACACAAGTATCAGAAGCAACAGGAGCAACAGGGCAGCGAGTTAACACCTTAGCATGACGCATCCTTAGATCTATTGAAAGGTTGCTAATGGAATTCAGGCCACTCCCTTTCATGGAACTGCACATCTAGCAAGGCTTGCTGGGAGCCTGGAGCGAGCGCTACCCCTCTCCCTCCCCTCCCACACAAGTTCGACCCTGCAGTGAAAATCCAATGAATAACTAACAGGGGAATAATCAGTCAGAGGGTGGCAGTGACCACGTCTGCTGCTCTCAGGGTGTTAGGGTATGCCAAGACTCGTGGTTCCACTTGTTTATTAGCATTTCATGTGTCAGCTACTGTTACTACAATGCTGTGTTAGCAGAGTCAGGCCTGTGCTGCTGCCTGAGACACACACATACATTATCTGCCTTGGTAAAAGGACATTATTTATGATGGATCCTGATTTGCCTGAATACATATCTAAAATCACTCTTTCAATAAAAATTTAATATCTCACACTCAACATTTTACTAGTTTAGCGATAAAACAATCAGTTTTAAAGACTCCTTCTATATGGCTATCCATTGTGTTTATATGTACATGCACAGGAATTTTGCTCTCTTTTTCTCTTTCAAGTGAGGAAATAAGTTGGACAAAAACGAAACATGATGAAATACCTCTTTTCAAGACTGCAGCCAAGGTTGGTGGCACAGTTTGTAGCAATCAGTGGGTGCTGTCTGTCTGTCCTTGAGACAGATTACCCTTCTGCTTGTACCCCCCGGTCAGACACACAGGAAATACATTAGAGGATAACAAGGTAGAGAGTGTGAAGATCGAGAGAGTGAGAGATGTGAGGGTGAGCAGAGGAGGCGGAGGAGGAAGGGGAGAACAAAATGGTAGAAAGAGCAGAAAAAGTGTGTGTGCTCGTGTGTTTGTGTGTGTCCGGATGAAGCACCCCTCTTAGAAGCCATTAGCTGCAGCGACATGCTGGGAGGACTCTCCCTTCGCACCCATACAGAGATGTCTGCAGGAGAGCTCCTGCCTGCGAGAGCTTACCCAACATACTCATATATAATCATATATAATATGAATCCAGAGTTAACTTTAGAAACTGAATCAGACCCACATGTGCTGCTGTATATAAGTGGAAATAACATGAGTCAGCTCCAGAAGACAAAGAGTGGCTTTACAGCAATAAGAGCTCAGTGTGATGAAGCAGTTTCCTCATGCACTTTTTGTAGGCAGGCACACTCTGAGGCATACTTAATGAATCTACAGCTGTGGAGGCATTCGGCTCATCTACTGTTTGCCGTTCTATTACAGAGCAGAGCTCACTGAGCACCAGAGTGCAGGCTAAAGGCTGGCTATAATGATGTAAAGGTCAGACGCAGCAGTGGGACTCAGGCTGTCAGACGGAGACGCTGGGAGTCTGGGGAGCGCATGTGTCAAGTGTCGCACCCTCTTTCCTTTCCCTTCCAGCCCCTCTCCTTTAAATCCCTCCCAGTCTTCCCTTCTCCTTGCCGTTACCTTTTTCTTCCCTCATTTCGTCTCCTCTTTTCTCTTTCACTTGCTTATTTCCTTCTCACCTGTCATTTCTCTTTCTTTCAATCCCTTTTGCTATAAAACATTGTCAAGTATATGACACCCTAATATGAACTAATGTGACTGTGCAAACAGAGGAATATTGCCCTTGCCCCCCTCTCCAATTGACTCTGATGACATCAGCCTGAGCAATGAATGACTATCATCATGTTTGGGCACTGCTCCTCCTTGTTCTGACTTTAAGGACACAGACTCTAGCACTTTTAACTGAACAACACCATCAACATATCAATCAGTGCTCCTCCTCAGAGGTGGCGCCACCCTGGTAGGAGGCTCATTGGTCGGGTTATTAAAATGTCTGTTGTGAATGTGCAGTGTGCCTCTAATGACAGGTCTGTCTGAAGCCTGGCAGACAAGCACAGCAAGCTGCCTGCCACGTTATTACTATCCCATTAGAATAAATTAGCATGATCAGCCCTGTAGGCCTGCGTTTGAGTATATAAAAATGCCATTGGGGCTGTGCTTACTGCGTCCCATCAAGATAGGAAGCGGAGAGATGGGACGTCACTAATCAGTGTCTCATTATGTGATATCACAGTGCAAATGACTGACAGATGCAGTATTTCTTTAGTCATATGGTGGAAACTCAAGCCTTGATCAGATTGTGGTCTAGGCCACCACTAGCCAGAGCTAATGATTAACTGTTATGACTTCGGAGGCTTGTACAGTTACTTTGTAGTTAAAAGCCATAAAAGCACAATAAGTCACAGTCACGTTTGATTTAATGGCTGAATGACTGTGACTTCCGACTCTGTGCTTTTAAAAAGACCCCACAACTGGCACTGAATGACTAATGGATGATAAGAGCGGGCTGAAATATCAACAGTCAGTCCACCTGTCCTGCCAAGCTTTTATCCCACAATTTCCTTTATTGATTATTGCCAACCGAGTTGATACGGACGACCGCAGATCAATCTCTTCTCTGGTCAAAGCCAACAGAGTCAATGTGAGATCACTCTGTAGAAAGCTCATCAGCGTGTGACACCATTTAGCCCACGAGCGGGGCAACACACCTTCACCCCACTCCTGCCTATTCAGTGATAACCCACTGTGACATGGTCCTCTACCTCTAGCAGAAGAGCTACCAAGTCTGAAGTGCTGATTTACATGAATTATCACATCCTCAAGGACAAGCAGTCAAAGTCATCACTACCAAAGGCAGCGCTACTTGATCAGTTAGGAAGCAAATAGTATATTATTATACGTTATTGCTACTTTTCTGCTTTTGGTAAATGTGATAAATATGCTGTTCATATTTAACAAACTTTCAGTCCTTGAAGTTAAATATATAACACGTTTTGAACATTGACATTGAAAATAATGGACAAAGCTTCCGTGACGTCACCCATAGGCTTCTGAAGAGCTGTTTGGAAGCTCGGTGGGAGGCTCCTATACGCTCCGACGGTCACTATGTTTGCAATGTCACAGTCCGACAAAAAGCCAAATACAGACAAAGAGGGGGAGTGAGAGTGGAGCTGAGGTGGGCGGGCAGTCGCGGAAACGTGAAGCTCACATCATCAACTGAGACCAGAATGTTTTTTTTTGTACCAGGCTGAAAAACTGAAAAAAGTTTATTTATGCTGTGAAGTTGGCGGTTTTTATGGGAAATGACTCGTTTTTGGAGCCAACCCCTAGTGGCTGCGGTGTGAATTACATATCAACAGTGGAGTAAAGAAGCGATGATGTCACCATCAAAATGGCAGTCAGTGAGCTTCAGGTATATTCTAAGTCTGTTGCATGGTGACCACTGTGAGCTTTGCCAATAACCTTCAGCAGCATAACCTACTTTTCTCGCCAAGCCCCCCCCCCCCCTCCCCATCTAACCTTGACCGGAGCAGACTGCTAACTGAATCACAGCCATGAAGTAAACAGAGATGCATTGAATTCCTCAGTTTGAAATTAGTTTAGCCCAAATTCATTTCATCATCTCTGAGAAGTCAGCTCTCTAAAGTGTACTTAACTCTCACAGCAGCAACCTACCCTCCAACACAGAAATAGACACGCAGCAGACAGTTAGTTCTCCAAAAATAGGATTCATTACAGAAGTAAATGTCCTCAGAGGAAAATAATAAGAAGTTGTGCAAAGGAAATGAAGTTGAGAGAAGTGAGTAAGAAGTTCGTGTCAACATTTTAGATTGTGCCTTAGCTCCTCATCTGCATCTACACACACACACACACACACACACACACACACACACACACACACACACACACACACACACACAGTTATAATGTAACAGCTGGATAATGTATTAATCACATGAAATGTCACAGATTTTACATGACCAGTTGCCACACCAACAAACAGCTCAGCTCCTGTGTCATTTACCTATGGTGTAGCCTCTCTTCAGCTCGCCACACCGGGGGCTGCGGTGCTGGGAGTTGGTGGTGTTGTTTTCCTGTACTGCGAGGACGTTGGTCGTCTTGGCAACAGGTGGTGCAGCCCTGTTGAGGGGCGAGGCTGGCATCAGAGTCGGTGAGAAACCTTGACTGGCAATATCCACCGACTGAGACTTCTTCTTCAGTCTGCAGAGGGGCAGACAGAGCAGAGAGGCAGAACCTGTTACTGCTAAGTTTATAAAAATTGCAGAATGTAATCATGAACGCACAGGAAGGTGAGAAATGATCAATCAAAACTTATTTGCATATGAGGTTGTTGGTGTCAGTGTGTTGTCACAGAATTGTAATTGGACAAGACAGTTTTTGCAGTGATCAGGAAGTTGGGAAAGAGAATCAATAGGCTAATCACACCTGGTTAAGGTTGAATTTATTAGCATTGCTCCCCTCGGTCTGTGCAGAGCTGTCTCTACTGTAAACAGGGCTTAAGCAGTGGGACATTGGGCAGCAGCAGCAGGAGTCCATAGCAAGGAAACAATAACTGTTGGCAGCATGAAGTAAAGTAACAAATAACACGAATAAACGATGCAAACTATTCATCACAAACAAAGTTAACCAGCTAGTTAGATGAGTTATTATTTTTCTTTCCCTTCAATCACTTTGACAACCAAAATTACAGACAGTCTTTCTGCACAGCAAGTGTGCAGAGAGAGAGAGAAAGTCGACCTGCTAATCACTGCCATGTTTTATATCCTGCACACACTGCAAAGCACATTCTCAAAGATTCCACTAACACAGACACCATTTTGATGCTGCTTATGATTGGCATATCCTCTGTAAAAGTTAAAAAAAAGTGCATTTATTTATATAAGTTGCCTTTGTTTATGCTGTATTCAAATGCTAATTAGCTACTGTGCATAATGGCGCTCTTCTTTATACATTCCCTTTTGTAGTAGTACAAGTTAGAAGTAGACTGCATACAAAAAAGGCCATTCAAGTTGCTGGCTGCACTTTAGGTGCACTTTAGGTTACACGATATTTCCCTATAACAACAGCAACAACAACAACTCAAAGCCTATTAAAACCCTGATGAGATTTTAGGTTTAGGTGTTACATTTATAAATGAGTTAACTAGGCTAATCTCTACAGGTAATCCAAAAACACTTTATCCACTTATCACACATGCACACACACTGACACACACTGATGCAAGTTTAAAAAAAACACTTGGACGCTTCAACGAAAACTTGGAGTAAAAAAGTGAAAAATGGTTCCTGAAACACTATCTGTCTCTGGCCTGAAAAAGTCCTGAAACAGCAATACAAGAGCACTGCGCTCCCTCGCACACACTTTCAATCATTCCAGCAAAACTGCTGAAGCGAACAGAATCTTTCTGGCCTTTCCACCCAAGTGCCCATCCCCTCACAGACCAAAGAAGCACACATGACATATTGTCTAACTGGCTAATGAAAATGCATAATCTCTATGGAAATGCTGTCCATCACTGTGTGTGTGTTCTCTCTAAAACAGAGCAGGCAGAGCAGTGAATAAACACCTACTCTACAGATGTGTTCCCAAAGCTCACAGAGTAATTACTACAAATATCCAAAACACACACAAAAAGAACATAATTATTATTATTTTTTTTGTATTTACATTGCATCTTTTCTCTGCAGAACGGCGTGTAGTGGAAGTTTTCACAAAGCAAAACAAAAGCTGACAAACTTGGCTGGATGTGCCAGATTGTGCTAATAACTATTTTGAGGTAACAGCGTGTTTGTTTGGATGGGACATAATGAGGAGGTTGGAGAATGAGTGAGAAGCAGAGACCTGCTGCTGTTAATGGCAGTGGAGGACGAGAGAGGCGGAAACACACAGAAGAGAGAGAGAGTGTGTCAAGCTGTGTGAAGTCTATCTGCACTCCCTTAGGAGTTAGTACTAATTACTGTCTCATCAGTAGAACAGAAGCCCCTCTTCTAGCTCTGTTCCACTGAGCTACAAGGCCAAACAGTATCAAAACATTATGTGTGTGTGTGTGTGTGTGTGTGTGTGTGTGTGTGGGTGTGTGTGTGTGTGTGTGTGGGTGTGTGTGTGTGTGTGTGTGTGTGTGTGTGTGTGTGTGAGAGAGAGAGAGAGAGAGAGAGAGAGAGAGAGAGAGAGAGGAAGTGACAGAATCAATGCGTTTGTCTCAGAAAGAGA
>JAVQJX010012017.1:0-20917 GCA_036025115.1 Ambassis agassizii | reverse complement strand
AGAAATGGGTGTATATTTCCTAATGTGATGCCATCAATACTCCAGAAACAGGGAAACAGGCCTTTAGGATCCATCTCAGCTTATGTCGGTATTTTCTGGTTCAGCAATGTGAAACGGTTCCTGTAGTAGTCTGAGCTGGATAAAGCTTCATGGATTTCCCATAGGCCAATAGACAGCTGTCTCCAACAATGAACCTCAGTAAATGGACCAGTGACATTTGCCATGTGGTCAATGTGCTGCACTGCTGGTTATTGAGCCCACTGTAAACTCAGTGCATGTGTCAGTCTTGACGAGGAAGGGGGCCGGGGAGGGAGCGGGGTTGGGGGACATGGTTAGTGGTCAGTCTTTCACATCCGGGACCACTGGGCCTAAAAAATGTGTTCAGTCTTCAACAGCCACCAGCCTGTCAAATGTGGTATTTTAGGATACCGACAAAGGAGCTACCAAAGGAGGAGGCTGGAAGAAGAGGGGAAAAATATCCACGTGTAACGAGAACTTGGGCTTGGTCTTATTTCCCACAATACTTCAAAATCAGCCTGTGGGCAGCCAGGGGAATGCACTGGAGTAGAACTCCCTGTACAGGACCTATTACAGATAGCTCCCTCCCAGCAAGACAGTCCAGCAAAGTTCAACTCTGTACCTCAAGCATGCTTTAAACCAAGAGGGCCTGGCTAATATTGATGTCTCAAAACACTGTGCTGGCTCCCGGCCAAGAGAAAAGGGAGTTAAAGAAAAGAAGAAGAAGAAAAAAGTCAAACAACAACAGCAGCAGGGTGACAGGGGAGCAGGATGGAGAGGAGGTAGAGGGGAGTTTTTGGTAAACAAATGTGAGGAATTAGAAGAAATACGATATTTATGGGGATGTGGGAGCTGTGCAGTGTGGGTGCTGCCAAGTCACCTCCTTGTGGGAGTTGTGCATCCTGGGAGCTGCATACCAGGGTGGAGGGATTTATCAGCTGTTTAATATAAATGAGAGGTTTAATGAGGTTGAAGGCACAAGACTTTATCAGAACAGCGTGTTGATAAGAGCAAAGAGGGAGAGAGAGAGAAGCTGTGTGAGTGAAACGGGAGGAAGGAGGGACCGGGTCAACGCAATTACAATCAGAGCCACAGCCACTGCCAGCCTTTTAATAAAAAGCATGTCCCTGGATGATTCAGACTCAATAAGGTTCAAATTGTCGAAATGAAGATTTATTTTACTCGCTTTTCTTTCCTTTATTCAGCCACGCTCTGCAATTTTAAATCCGTTTTAGATCTAGCAGCCGCTTGTCATGAGCTGAAACGAAGTAAGATGGAGGGTTCCGGGTAAGAGGTGGGTAGTAACGTGTGGACAGAGGGGAGCGGAGAGAGAAGGAGCAGGTGAAAAGGAAATGATATAAGTATAGAATGTGTCAAATGGAATAGATCTTAGAACTATATGTCTCTGAGAACAGAGTTTATTTGAAAGTATGCACATGCTTCTTTGGCAAACAGATGTTGGCAGCAATTTAATCTTTGTGTATTCAGTATTAATTACGTCTGCTTCTGTGCATGCTAATGTTTTATCGCAGTCCCATTCTGTTTACTGACTGGTGTGAGTTTAAATGACAACCTGTGACATTTTCATGTAAAATATGCACACTCTGCTGTCAACCAATATTCAATCATGAATATACGTATGAAATATTTTGATCAGAATATCAAGTGCTAACCATGAATCTTCAATAAAACAACTGAAGGAAAAATAAACCATTTTGTGGTATCACAGTGTGCAAACAGCTGCCAAATTAAACCACCAAAAACACAAGCTGATCAAAAGGCTTATTTGTCCAAATGTGGACTTGTTCCCTAAGTCTTTTTTGGTGAGACTTTAGTCCTTTCTTAGCACCGGTTCTCATCACCTCATCATGTGATTAATCTGTCTTAATCTAGTCATTTTCAGAGTGGATTATCCTGTTGACTGAGGGAGAGGGGAGAGCTCTGTGACTTAGACCGAGCCCAGTCAAGATCAGCTGCTCCTCAGCTTCCATTGGACTCACAAAATATCCCTGTGTGTCTGTTTGTGTGTTCAAGGTGATGCTTTTGTTAGTCTATGTGAGAACACAAAGCAAACAGTATCTGTGTGTGTTTATATTCATTTGTGGTCAGTGCAGACTCATGCACAAATACCTTTGCATCAGCATCTTCCCGACCTTGAGTGCTCACTAAGGGGGAGGAAGCAGTGCGTTGAAAGGCTTGGTCTTAAGCCGTCAACTAAAGCTAATAATGTCTAGTCCATAGCCATTTCCTGGCCTCCTATCCTGGTCTCAGCCTGTTGCTGTGGCCCTAATCCAGTCAACTTCCACCATATTGCTGTAATTACAATCCTTAAGCTGCTGCATCCTGCCGCAGGCACAGCTCACCTCTCTGCTGGCCAGATACCACACTTTCATTAGCTTCTCACATCCACCTAGAGCCTCACCTAATGCTGAAGCTTCCCAAAGTGGGCTCCGAGGTCTTTTAGGAGTTCTTAGCAAAACTCTGATTTCACCCAAACATGACACAGACAGGGCATCACCAAAGCAGCAGGATATAAAAAGAAACATTCCCACAGGGAAACTGCACCTTCTGCAAGAATCTGGAGAAGTCTGAGAAAAACCCATTTTTAGAAAAGTTGTTTTTTTCCTAATTTTTGTCTAAGCAATAAAAGCAGCGTCTTTGGATTAGAACTAACATAGCAGTTTTGTTGTTTTTCATTAGTGGGCTAAACTGCCAATCCATCAGGGCATCCATTCTCTGGGTACTTTACTTCCCTCCCACATTCCACAGATATGTTATCCTGGTTATCTAAGGACTCTAAATTGACTGTAAATGTCAGTGCAAATGTGGATTTTTTTGTCTTTGTGCATCTCTGTGTGGCCTTATGTTAGACTGGAAATCTGTCCAGGGTGTACACCCCCATAATAGCTGGTACGATTGGGATAGACTCTTACCCCCTCTAACCCTGAGCAAGATAAAGTTAGTAAAGAAAATTGATGGATAAACACGTCATGCTAACACAACTCCAAGCCTACTCCATGTACAAGCCGAAGATGAGCCTACAGCCTACTACTCTGTGTAGTAAATGCTACCAGTGTATATGTACATTGTATATACAGTATGTTGCTTAACAACACTTTGGCTTTCAAAACCTAAAGCACACACTTCACCTCCACAGTCCTCTGCCGCACCCAAGCAGCCCACTCAGCCCACTCAGCCACTAGATTCAATATATTATTCTCTCAATTGGTCCTATTGAGTTTCCCCTGCCGCTCCTAAATGAGTTAGTCCTTAGAGAGCTGGCTGGGAATGAGGGCCCAGCAGCGTCGGAATTGCATTTCTGGTGCTCTGCGATCTACTTTCCTCAATTTAGTCACTGACTCTTTGCAAACTGCATTTCCCAGAGTGCACTGCTCTGCGCCCCCCACTTTATCCTCCTTCAATGAATCGCTCGTATTTGCTATGACAACAGGGGAGCCGTAGTTCCTCCATGTCCTGATCTAACTGGACTGCAATCAGTCCATATTAAGTTGAGGCGAGTGGGGGGGTCAACACAAATTTCTCTTGCATCCGCTGTGAGCCAGGTTCTCTGTGCTTTAAGGTCTCCCCCAGCAGTGGTCAGCTCAATACTAATAAAACCATAATTTACTAGGCTGGGGCTCTGATTGATAGCTCTCTCAAAGCTCTATCGATCAGCCTCTCTCTCATCTGAGTGAGCGTCTTTTGTTAGGGGCAGCCACTTCCTTCCCCCTTGTCTCTTTGCATAAACCTTCTCTTAGTGACTAACAGCAGCGCTATTGGAATGGATTACAAATGGGGCTATTGGCATGCTGAGGACACGACTGTGGTGCTCTGCATATACAGAATAGGCTGTTATATCTACTCTTCTCACAGAGTTAACTAAGTTACTATGACTGCAAGTCTTTATGATGCAGGACGGCACAGAATGAGGTCTCTGCTGTGTTGATCTTCCTGTTGTACACTCTGCCTCTTCTCATCAATAATAAAACAGTACTTCAGCTTGCCCTGTCCATTACCTTACCATGTTCCCTTATAATCCCCAATAGTGCAGTGTTATGTAAATGAGAAGAGTAAAACAAAATAAAGTCCCTATTCTGTCATCATTACAATGCAAATAGCCAAAAGGAAAAAGGTTATTTCTGCTTTTATTTCTAGTCATTCAGCCTATTTAAATGGAAGAAGTTGCCATTGTGCTGTTTTGTATCATAGCTGTCTGATGAGATAAGAAGTGAAATAATTGCAAAGTATGGTCAAATAAAAGACCATTTCTAAGCAGCTTATTGAGTTTGTGACCACGACTGCTGATAATATCCTGAAGTTTAATGTGCATACGACCACAACAACCTCTGTGAGCAGGCCTATGTGAGGAAAGCTAACCCCAGATTAAAGAGAGGAAGTCACTTGAAAATGGTAGATAAGAATAAAGGGAAACATTAAAAGGAACTTCACAGATTACGTTGCAGCACTTTCTGAATTAAAACGGTCAAGGTAGCAAAAATATTACATAATATTTAATACAAATGCAATGACCAGTATACAACCTTCCTGTGGTCATGCGGTTAAGTGCATACAAGATTATTACACATCATGCTGCTGTAAGCCTGTCACATTCCTTCAATTTAAAACACTGATGTTGATTAGCTGTCATGTATATCAAAACATCCGCAGTGTAGCAAATGTTGGCACCTGTAATGCAGACACCACTGTACATTTCTATAAATGTGGTGCCATGTCAGTGGCTAGAGAAAATGAGAAAACAGGAGAGCAGAACAGGGTTCTCAGGTGACTAAATGCATTGGGCCACCTCGCAGTGGTTTCTTGTCCCACATGGTATTTACATAATTGGGATTGCTGGACTGGAAAGTATTTCAAGTGGTCAAGTAATTTGAAATGTTTTACATAAAAGCTTTACATTTATGTCTTGAGGCAGTCTTGACAGAAAGCTCTGCTGAGGCAAGCATAAAAAGAAAGTCAAAGTTAGAAATATCTTTATTTCAATAAATGGAATCAAACAAATGAGGAGCTGAAGCAATGGACTCAATTGATAGCACTGCCGTCCTGAGGCAGAAGCTCCGTCTCATGAATTATCATGAGAACTCTATAGCAGAGCAGCACAATATAAAAATAGTTCACTGTGAAATTCCATTCAATCTGCAGATGAGTAGAACGTGCACAGTATTTCCCTGAGCAGACAGGAAAGAGGAGAAAGATTTGAGGTGAAACTATGTTTTTGTTTCTCACATTTATGCACCGCTTCCACTGGCAAGTTGCGGTAGGGCTGTCAAGAAGGAAAACAAAAAAAGATGACAGCCAGTCTGTCCAAAATAGTCAATGTCTGCAGGATATCTTCGTCATAAATAACATCACAAATGCACAGAGAGGCGTGAACGTACGGCTCGTGGTGAATTTCAAATCAGAGAAACGGAATCCAGCCACAAACACGCTTCTCACCAGCCTGTCTGCTTTTAGACAATTGTGTGATAAATGTGTGATATCACAAACTGCTATGGCAGTAACAAACACTGAGGTAAAGTTTCTTAGTGAGGCATGAGGGGATAAAGGATGCTGCATGTATTATATTCACAAAGAACTTTTGTTGTTGCATTTGAACCTTTAGTCTCCACAGATTAGCCGCTATTGTAGTTTTGTATTGTAGCCTAATAATCCTCTTTGTACTGAAATAACCCTGGATTCATCTTGTGATAAGAGACTTCCTTACTCTGCATATATAATGGTCATTTCTGGCCACAGCTTAGAAGAAAACGAGTGAACAAAAGAGCAATATAAAACATACACCAACCCAACTGTTTAAGTGGGTCTATGTTTCCATATGACAAAGTTTTACATTAGTGCTCACTTTACTGTCATTGTCCTGTTTCCCCAAAGGAAATTACTTCCACGAAAATGAAAAAATGTAATTGCATTCTTCAAAATTCATTTTGACAGTGAACAATGGCCATGATCTAAAAAGAAGAAAATATCGACAACTGTGTCACAGAGAAACGTGCAAAACACAATGACACACAGTCAAAAGATCTTATTTCTATATAAATGAATTTGGTGTACTGTAAACAACTTCAAACTCATCAACTGCAACTGCATAACCTTGAATGAGAATATATAATAATGGCAACAAAAAGTGGATGTTTCTGCTAGTATGCATTCCGATTTAGAAAGCTCTTGGAGTATGTTGTAAAAACAGCAAACAAATCTAACAATCAAATTATACTAACAGATCTGCATATGATTCAGTCACAAGACTGCAAACTCAGAAGAATGAGAACATTCAGGAAGTGAGGCCACATAAAAAAATTAATGGAATTGAAATGACTTTCCAAGATTTAATTGCTTAAACACATGTGACGATATATTAATAGAACTCAGATATAGAAGGAGAAATTAAACAGTCTCTGAAGCAGAGATGCAATTACAATGCTTCAAAAAAATTGGCATAGACCAATCATATCGCTTGACTATCTGGGGCAGAATAGTACTTTTTCAAACAGGCTATGAAGCCTGAACAGAGGAAGAAATCCTTTTTGTAGAGCAGTGTGTGTGTGTGTGTGTGTGTGTGTGTGGTTAAATAGTGTGTATTTGTGTATGTATACAATACACTTAGTCTGCAAGCCCTAACAAGCCTATGCCCCAACAACTATAAAGCAGTTAGCAGTAATAGTGTGTGTCTCATCTAGTATAGTACTACCTTCAGGGGAGCAAAATGAACATCATTGACTGGCCTGCATAAATATGACTTAAATACAAAAATACAATGATACAAATAGATAATAGGTACTAAAGAATGGGCTTAGATTCCTTAGGAGACATGCCACAAACCTGCTGAAGTGACCAACAATAACAATCCACAACTGAACCAGGGAGGTTCATGATACTGTGGGTGAAATTTTAATATTTTTGCCTGCAGCTGTATCCATCCCACTTAGATTTTTATTGCTTTGCTGAGGCATTCACTGGCTGAATTAGTCTTCATCATCAAATTAGGGTTGGTACTTAAAGGGCAGTGCTCTTCTCTGGACAATGGAAACCTTCTGGGTTTGTGCCACATTAGAAACAGCCCCCACACAGTCCAGTGCAATGCTTTGTTAGAGTTAATACATGCTTAAGAATTTTTTTGTTCCAGTATTCCAAGTTTGAAAAAAAAATCATAGTAACCCAAGGCAAAGGTTGCTCCTCATCACCTCTTTAATGGCAGCAAGAATAGACCTGGCACTCCACCTCAGACATGGGCTCAATCATGCGCCATAAGCAGTATGAACCATCCTATTACAACACTTGTCTTTGTTGGTGAAAGGACACATTTGGACAGCAAGTACCAAGTCCTGCTGAAAGCAAATGGGCTTCTGGAAGACCTTGGGCAGTAACAATGGGTTCATCTGAGTAAGGTTTGTGTGCCTGAAGAGGCTATTCTGTCCTGACAAGTAGTGTCACATGGAGCATTTGACCTTTAATGATTTGCCATGTGGTTATATTTTCAGTTATACTACATAGACAAGACCAAAGATTGCTCTGCTGCTCCACCAAAGATCATCTTACTTTAGCCCAGAGGACTAAGAAAAGTGATGATGAAATCAATGAAATTTTTATGGAGTGGGGTGGCCTGGATATGCTGCACCCATCCGATTCCCACCACCACCACCTCACCCCTCTGATGCATTAGGCTGTGTTGCTCGGCTCCTCTCCCCTGCAGACAGTGATGGATCTGATTCATTTCAATGGTGGCCTCCAGTGTTCACTCCCATTCGGCTGTGTGACAGTGGCAAACTGGTGCAGGCTCCCCCACATATCTGTTCGGCCAATACAGCAGAGTGGGGGAGATGAAGAGGGGTGGGGATGGGATGGGTTTATGTCGACATTTAACTTCAGCTTTTCTTACTTGGGGTTTGCAACTGATCTTAAATTCATATAATTTCTAATCTCTATATGTTAGAAAACCCAGTAGCAACATTATGGCACCTGTTCAAAGTACTTTATGAAAACACAGCATTGTGGGACTTCCTGTAACGGGGCTTTGATGGATGGAATCTGAAATGCACTATAACATCTTCTCCTTTTCTAACACTGTCAACAGCCTGTTTCGTGACAACTAATAAATATTAAGGCACATACAGAAAGTTGTCAGAACATCTTTTGATCAAAGTAAGTTTATGTACAATGTCATTCCTTGATTTTACACTGATATTGTGATGTGAAAAAGTCTATTTTTGTTGTTTGTGAAGATGTGAGACTTAACTGTCTGCTCAGTGTCTACCTGCCTGCCTGCTGGTGAGGGATTAAAGAGGACAGGAGAGTGACTGGACCAAAGTGATAGAACTCACTGAACCTTGGGGTTGAGCCTTCCCAGGAGGGACGTCTGTCCTCTCCGTTAGTCAGGATGTGGGAAGAAAGAAAGACAAGGAGGATGAAGAGGAGGAGGGAGACAGAGGGAACAGAGTAAGGTGTAGATCACACAAGCACAGTCCTGCATTTTAAGGCTACAACAGCAATTTTCTGTCACTTGCTGTATTCAACCTATAGAACACAGCAAGCTGGGGTGAGAACTAACATTAAAAACTAGAAGAAAAAGCAAGTGCATGCAAGATATCTGTGGTGAGATGAGAGAAAGCTAGCAGGATGAGGGTTAGCAAGGAAGGTGAAGGGCAGGGAAGGGAGAGCGGGAGGGGGCTCAGCGTGGTACTCCAAACTGACACACAGCCACAGGACACAGGCTCCAATTAGAGTCACAGCAACACTAATCAAACCTGATCTACAATGTCTGGCTGCAGGGCGACTGAACGCGCACAAGAGAGTGAATGCACACAAATCCTGAAATGCAGGCTTACTGTGTATTCACCTATTCCTGCATCCATCTCCATTTTTTATTACTACAATCTCTCTGCTTAAAAGAGAAGATATGCTGGAATCAGTTCAATATCACAATGGACATTTCAAGTTGAAATCCCAGCACTTTCAACAGTTTTGACTGTTGCCTTATGACAAATATCCATCTAGCTAGAATACATATTCTTTTATCTGCCCGTCCTACAGTGTTATTCAGCAGGGTTGTCAATCATAACTCAGTGAAGTGCTTCTTAGATATCATATCAAGGCCCACCGTGGGCAAAGAAAATCACACCGAGAGTGGAGGGGAAATATGAGGTGTTATCGCAAATCTCACACAGGAAATGGGACTGTTTGAAGATTTGCATGGTGGTGTGGCCGCTTTATAAAGGTCCTTCTCAAGCTATCTCAAAGCTCCCATAGGGATAGATTAGGGCCAGTAGCAAGGTTGACGAAAATCATATACATTTATCATTCTGTGCAGCTGAAATGTAGCTATCATTCATCTTCATTCCATATGCACAAACACATGGAGGAAACAGCCATCTTCAAGATATGACAACTCATGATAAGGATACTACTACTAATGATTAACAAAGACAGGACAATTAAATGCGTCTCTTTTTGGTGCCAATTAGTCCACATCAATGTGACTCGTCCCTGACTGTTACCTCATTGTGTTTGGCCACCCGCCGAGCCACGATGAGCTGGATCATCCCTCGCTTGTTTCCCTCTACTGACATGGATTTGCGCAGAGTTTCCATGGCATCCTGGTTGGTCTTCCCAAGCAACGACTCCCCATTGACGGCAATGAGTTGGTCGTTGACACAAAGACGCCCATCCTGTGCAGATGAAAAGGATTTTGGGATAGTTAGATCATGCTTAATGAAAACTTTCAAGAATAAAATGTACTTTTCATTTAATCAAATAATTGCTGAATCACAGGAAATGATACAACATTAAATTGCTGCCAAAAATAAATTAATTGTGGCAACAGCCTATAGCATTCCTCATCTTTGCACTTACTGACAGTTTCTTGAGTTACAACAAAAACATCAATGAAATCCGCCAAAGGAAATGTATGGTGTATGGCAGCTGTTACTTGCCTTGCTAGCAGCTCCTCCATGGATGATGGATTTCACAAAGATTCCCAAGTCATCGTGGTTCTCCTTGGACCGGTTACCTTTAACGCTGACCCCCAAGCCTGCTGAGCCCGAGTCATTCAGGGGGATCTCAAAGGTCACGAACTCTTGTGTGCCATCAGCGGTTAACACCATGTCGTCTTCCTCTGGCTGAAAAAAGAAAGAGACACATCTCAGTGAGATCCTCAACAAGAAAGAGTGAAAGCATTACCAATAGATCTGGCAGTGTTACAGTGCTAATTAACCTCAAAAGTAAGTCTTTGAAAACGAAACTTTCTTGCAAAACTTGGCGAACTTTTGTTGAGGCCAGAAAAAAAAGACAAGAGAAAAGATAACAGAGAATAGCAGAAGAGAAATTTTAACAGGGACGGTGAATGACAGGAAAAATGGAAAGCAGGCGGTAGACAAGATAAAGAGGGGTAAGATGAGGGGAGCAGGAGAAGAAAGCGAATGGATGGCAAGCATGTCACATATCTCAGGGCTGTCATCGTCAATTGGCCATACTGACTAGCTGAGTGCTGCTAATTCCTTTCTACCATCATGAGCTCGCTGTAGGAGCAGCGGAGAACTTTGAAAAACACCAGGTAGCAATTTGACGCTCAAACAACAGTGGCTTCCTTTGAACAACACCGCTTTGAAAGATAATTTGTCACGCACGTTAAGGACCCGACCCTTCTTTCCTCATGCCATCCATGCAGGCCCTCCCTTTGTTGAAAATTACAGCATTTTTTGTTGCAGGGCTACAATACTCGTCTTGTGTGGCACACAAAAAAATTGTTCATTTCAGCTGCCAGAAAGGTGTGAGAGAGTATACAGCTGAGTGTGTAACACCCTAGCACAATCAATTCAGCTGGAAAATAGTCCATCAAACAACCGCTTCAGTCACCTTTCTTTTGCTGTCTAACAAAGGAGTAGGTTTTGTGCATTTTACCTTCCATTGGCAGGCAAACAAACAGGGAACAGAGGTGTAAGAGAAATCTAATGGTGTAGAAAGAAACACCAGAGGCATCAAAGGACAAGCAGTTCCATGCTTTTGTTGAGTACTAAAAAAACCTGGCAAAGATTTGAAAATGTGTTAAAATACCTTCTGTTTAATGCCTGCAACAGGCTCTTGAGCAACATATTGTAACTAAGTAAATGTGCTAAAGATTTGATCTCAGTCCACAGAGGAAAGGTTCAACAGGCCTCTGCTTCTTCCAGACTGAGAAATGAAATGGTACATTAACAGCATTTAAAGGGAATGGAAGTGTTTATGGACAGCACATAGGAGATGATGACTGTCTGCTCATCAACCAGCTCCACAGGAAGCCTGAGTGCAGCACTGAAAATGCTGTGATTGGTCAGATTGTACTGTACATGGGTACGTATTGCCATGGCAGCCAAATCCACATGAACAATACTGGCAGTGAGAGCAATCAACCCCAGAAACCCTACCACAAGACCTCTTTAAATAGACTCACATCAATACTCGTGCACACACATAGCCAGATGGATGGCAGCCAGGTGTGCGCCCTTCACAGCTGCTCGGATAAAGAGTGAAACAGAAGAAAGAAGCGAAAGATAGGGCATGAGGTGTTTTTTTCCTTCTTTCGAATCGGTGGAGTTATTAGGATGCAGCGGTGCGTTCAGGTGGAGGCTCTTTTCAACACCATCTGACTGAACCCCTATTCTCCAGACAGCCCTCCTATCTGCCCCCTTTTCTTTCCCTATGCTTTTCTTCTCCAGCTTTAAAATGGCACTACACCTGTCTGTACAACTTGTCAACCGGGCTTTGTCTGTGACTGAACCCTTAGTCAATCCAGACCACTGGAATCCATTTAATCACTTTTCAACACCTCTGGTTCTATTCCAGAAATCACTGCTTCTTGTCAGGAAATGACCTTTTGCTTGCTTTCCCTCCGGCCGCTGAATGAAGCGGATAGGGGACAGAGGAAAATAACTGCTGAAGAACAATTTGTTATCCAGGGCAGGGGTAAATTTAATGCAACAAAGTTTAAATCTCCATTCTTGTCTGGAGATTGCAGAGGTAAAGTGTCAGAATTCCTATAAGCACTGACAGCTGTTATATTGACGCTATATTGACCTAGACATACAATTTCCACCCTGAAAACAACATGCATGCATGGATGGATGGATGGTTGGACGGATGTGTGTGCATTCTCAGGGTCAAACTTTGTTTATAATTGAAATGTGTTATCAAGGTAAAATAAAAATAAAAAATACAGGCTATGAATTATGTCCTCTGCAAAGCTTTTAGCCCTTCAGCTGAAGATAGTAATATGCTTAAAAAATGCCTTTGGATGGACAGTGTCTGAGTATTTGTGTGTGTGTGCTTGCATCCAAAAATGATGACAGAATAACCACCCACTCAGAGTTGTGTTCCGGGAATAGAGGGCCGAGGCAGAGAATGAGAGAGCAGCGTAACATTTTCATCAGACAGGAACAAGCGCCGCTAGCCAAGAATGAGTTTGTCAGGCTGCTTGACAGGCCTTGTTGCACCGATTCAACCCAGGCAGAGCTGGATTCAACTACCTCTGAACGGGAGAAAAAAAGAAAGTCAGCTCATTGTTCCAAGCTCAGCCCCATGTATGCACCTGGGACATAAAGCAACAAAGGTACTGACATCATTGAACTGATGTAAAACTGTGAAAAGGTTACGTGTTTAACTGAAACTTGAAAAAGATCTGGGAAAACAAAGTTTTATGTAAAATACATTCTGCTGAAAACATCCTGTTTTCTCCATCAGGTTTGTTGTATCATACAGAAAACATTTGTGTGCATGACAAAAGTCTTCTGAATAACACTTACTGATGACTGAATGTCTCCAACACCTTTGCTAGCTGTTAAAGCCTACAATAGCTGACTGGGAAGACACCTGGCCTTGCGCAACAAATTCTTTTTTTGGCATCTTTTCTTTTAGATTTCTGCCTACAATACAGGATCACACATTCAGATTTGTCATACAAATATGGTGCTGTTTATCCTGACACTGAGGCTCAAGACAGAACCATTCAGAAATTTCACATCTATTTGTTGTAAGGATCAGTTTAACTAATGCAGCAACATTGCTTGATTTCTGAGATCAGACATGATCATAAGAAGGGATGGGACAGAGATGGGCAGCTGAACCTCTAATGACCATCTAAATGACTTCTTTACATCAATAACGTTGTCAAGATTTGTTTTTTGTAGAAAGCAATGTGGTGGAGTATTCATTGCTCTGTTCAGGTGATGATTAAGATCAAATCTAATTGCAGCTGAGTGGTTATATCACGGTTATCATTATCACCAGTTCAAGTGAAGCGCCACTTGGCCTGCTCATCACATAAGAAACCTGTCATTTTGTCCATCACACAATAAAGTCCTTTATTAATTAACACTGTGGCAAGCAAGCACCCAGTCATTACTAGAAGTAGAGGGCAACAGTGACAGACTTTCAGCAGACACACAAACAGGTGAGCAGAGAAAGAAAAGCGTTTGCTAATTGGTTTAGAACTCCAGCTCCCTAATAGGCCTTTTCATTGTGTTTCTACCTTTCTTCACAGGTCACGTGCTAACAAGCGATACTGTACATGTTGAGTGCATAACAGAAAAAAATGCCAGGGGGAGATGTGAGGGAGAGAAAGAGAGAGTGAAAATGAATCACAATTACTTCTATTCACACATAACTTCTCCGCACATCACTGCCTAAAACAATTAACACTGCTGGAAACTTCCTTCCACACTTGGCCCAATTTGGTGACATAAAGGTCATTGGAAATGAATTTAAAAGGGCTAAAAGAAATCAGCCATGGGTGTAATTGCAAAAGTGGTGCACGTGTGATAAGTATTGTAACACAAATTTCTCTTGGCGGTGTTTCTCTTCACAACATTTTCTGACAAAAGGGCTAAATATTAAATACCTCTAAGCTACCCCAGAAAACCAAAAGCAAGGTACAGAGAGGGATGCATAGACAAGCTGTTACACAACACCGAGGGGGAGCATGGAGCATACAGCTGGCTGTGGCAGGTTTTAAGTGTTTGTGAACTACAGTAACATTACATGTTCTTCAATGGGTAATCCAGCAGATTCTGACTCAGTGCTGACAGACTGAGACTTTTCCCCTTTAGGGATTTTCTAATGAGAAAGCTCATTAGCCGAACAAAGTCTGTTTCTGTGATGGTGTCTGAGGACATCTACATGAATGTGAATGCATTATGACTACTGGTTATCACTGAGGGCGAGTGGATCTCACTGTGTGCAACCAGAAATCACTCATAAACAGGACTGACCTGACACAAGATGTTTCTAGGGGCCGTTTTTTGAAAGTGATTACACCTAATCAAAGAGAACACGAAAAGATAAAAGGAGACTTTCTCAGTTTGCTTGGCAACTGGGAATGTTTGGAAAGGCGGAACCAATGTACAGACGCACATCATGAAGCAGATGCCTCTCATTTCAAGCTAATGGTGGATAAAAAGCGCTTTGCTATGTCCAACTGCACATACACACTTCAGCCCATTATGTGTTCTGGAAACAGACGCTGAATCCCCTTCGGGAGAGTAACTGTGTCGCCATAAGTGGCCTTTAACTACCTTGTTTATCGGCATAGCACAATGCTGCGGTGCACCCTCCCGTTCTCTGCACTGACAGCAAGCATAATTATGGGAACAGCTGCTGAAAAGTGCTAAACGAAAACAGGTGGCGGCGACGAGACACGCTCAGAAATCATTAACCAGGTTGGCATTGTCTTCAACCACGCTTGGCAGCATTAGCTTTAATTATGACAGAGCATGTTTCTGAACTCTGCACTTTGATGAGAAAACATTTCTATAGGAGCCAGATTAATAATGCAGGAGAGACTTATCAGCATTCCTCAAAGAGAATGTGAGAGGAGAAAGGAGAGGAGGAAAGTTTGATGCGAGTATTTTTCTCATAAGTATAAGGGAGTAAGAGTAAAGTATGACTTTTATGGAGCTTTCACCAGATAATTTGGATAAAGTGAGAGGATTCTTTTTGGAGATGGGGAAGATTTTTGGTGCCATGGTAACACACTGGAGCCAAATCACCATGGTCTGTCATTTCAGAGACATTTTTAAGTGTAAAGTGGAAGAGAAAGTGACCTCTGAGATGCATCTGCAGCTGCCAAACTGCTCTGAAGAGCTCTGTAAAGTCAGAGATGCTCTCAATGATTGCAGGTTGCCAAACCGAAGCTCTACGCTGCTCCTTCCAAAGGCCTTTCAAGCAATTCCTGTAATTTGGCTTCACCTGAGTTCCAACTGTATTTTCAGAACCAATTTACAGACAAAGGGTCAGCTATTTCTAGGTATTAGTAATAGTAGTGCAATTTGCTGATTACACCCAATTATATCGTAGCAGCTGCTATGTTTTTAAGTTATATGATAGAGTACGGGAGAGAATTCATTATTATTGTTAAGTGTGAATACCGGCAAAAAGGTTACAGCACCTTAAATGATCAGCTCCACTAAAATAAATGACTCATCTCCTCCTCGTGTTGTTTGCCAAGTTTTACTGGAGGTAAAATATTTCCTCCGTCACCTGCTGTTATATAAATAAACTGCTTAGAAGACGCACAACAAGGATTCAGTCTTTGGCACTTTATTAGTAAAAGTTTCAACATATTACATCACCCCTGCAGCGATGCAAAAAGGCATTACTCTAAAAGACATCTAATTATATTAACACCAAAGATGTCATTTTTTGGCATGGCTGTAGATAGTAATGTTTATCACCGCTCCAGTAGAAAAAAAGGTTCTTCATTATCTAAATGCTGTTAAAGTCATGAAAGATGTAAGCCAAGACACAGATGGAGAGAAATTCATACTGCTTTGAACATATTATTTTAGCCCACTTTTACACATGGTACCAAAACAATGTGATTCTATACAGACTCGGGATGAATGTATAATCATGCATATGTAAAATGTTGCTGTTTGGAGGGTCTGTGCTTTAACCAAGATGCCACATAAGCAGCAAAATTCAAATGCTGCAGTTCTTTGTGTGGTTACCTTAGGCAGTCTCCAAAAGTAAATTCCCATCAACCTCCATGTAAAATATACAGCCTGGTACAAAAACAGATTTATAAAACAGACTATATTATACTACTGTACGAGGTTCATCCATCTTTATCTATAGCTTTAGTCTGAACCATCCATCCATTTTCTTAACCTGCTTGCCCTGTACAGAGTCTAAGTGCTGGAGCCTATCCCAGGTATTAACAGGCCTGAGGTGGGGTACAACTTGAACAAGTCGCCAGTCTATTGCAGGGCTAACGCAGACAGAAACAACCATTCACACTTGCACTCGCACTTACAGTCCATTTAGAGTTCCCAATTGGCCTAACAAACACATTTTAAGAATGTGGGAGGAAGCCAATTCCCTGCAGGAAGGGAACTACTACACCACCATGATGGACTTTTAATAAACATAGTCTTGGTCCCTAACTCAAACTAAACTGTGAAAAATCAATGATCTAAGACAGAAACACCAGACACTCCCAATGGATGTACAGTTTTGTTAATGTCTGTGGATGTGTTGGCTCATAAAGAATTTCGACTGTTGTGCCTCCATTAGATGTACCCACTGTCCTGAGTGCATTTGTTCTTAGCTGCCCTACATAGTTAATAATAATGGCAGTCAAGTTTCCATACTGAACAGCAAATGAATGATTGAGGAGGATTAAACTTGGCTCTGACTCGAGATATCTCAGTATAATTTAGCTGCCTCCAAAGACAGGGGATTGTCTTTTTTGTTTGGTTGATATCAATTCATTTCTCACTCTACCGACTCGGTAAATGGATCTCTAAAGCAAGGAAATCGATACTGCATCCTACTGTTGTTGCCTTCCTAAGTTTAACACGAGCCAAATCATGAATGGTAACCTCACTGTAGCACTGGAACTGCAACAAAAAACAGCTGCATAACACACTTAGAGGAAAAAAAAACATCGTCTGCAGTGTTGATGAAAACAATGAATAAGCTTGTTTGGATATATTTCTGTCCATCCCTATAATTATTTAATTCCTGACCTATATATAACATTTCAGCTGAAACTATCTACAAATGGAGCAGTTCCAATTACAGCCCAGTGGTAAAAACATGGCAGGGATGATTTTAAACCAGGCCACCGGGGTTGGCACTTATGAAACAGGCCATTAGTCAGCTATAATTGTCACCAATACTGTCACGCATTTGTCTGGCGCGTCCTCTGTGTTCACATGAGGCATAAATTCGGCTGTCACATCAATCAGAGGCCGGAATTAATCGTGCAATTAAGATTCTCATTGCTTGGCAGATATAGCTACTAATGGATCAGTGACAAGTGTGATATGATCATAAAGAGAGGATTTTAATGTACTGTTTAATTGCTCTTATGTGGTCTTGAGTGTTACAACAGTGGCTACACAATCCCATTTGTTCTCTTATTGGAGGTAAAATATGCTGCTCATGAAGGGTCAGGGAACGATGTAAGGGCAGACAGGGACGATGTTATTATGGTACTTGAGCATATGTGACTAATCGAAACTACAAGTTTTTTTTTTTACATTGTCGCATTGTTTAAAATGTGTTTAGGGCAGAGTGTGTGTAAGACAGGAGCAGTTCTGCTGACACAGCAGCAATAGGGTGATTCACTGGAGGTTTGAATGAATTAAAATGATTTGTCAGTGGCAGGGACACAAGAGCCACGCACCATATTTCTCCCAGCACATTGTTTCTGTAATAAAAAACTTCAGAGAAAGCAGTCAGAGATGTGGTGGTCTTTTTTAAAAGGCACACAGGTGTGGAGTTCTATCAGCATGTCAGGAGGAAGCGGTTTTTACACTGTTGCTGTTCCACATCTCACTGTACAGTGACTTGACTTGGTTATTACAGGGAAAAAAGAAGGACACATTCTCTGCTCTGCAATGTGAACTACAAGCAAAGCACCGCTCGCAGCTATAAGCACAAACAGTGCTGCACACAGGGAGATAAATGGCTACAATAAATAACATCCAGTGGCAATGTGTGGGAAGTTTGTTGTGTATATGTGTCTTCAAAATGCACTTACTGTAAATGTGTCCCTTTGTTTTTTTATGTAGGAATTCACTGGTGTATATGTGTGCCTGTATATGTGTGAGGCTACTTTGTTGTAGAACTTTATAGTCAGTGGTCAGTGTCAACAGGCAGGTAGTGTATGAAAAAAAATAATGTGATAGGAGAAGTGAGACAATAGTGACCATTTGTTTTTACCCACCACTTAGAAAAGATCAAGTCAGAGTGCCATAACTAGACTAACATCTTTAAAAACTTAAACAGGTATGAAACATATTGATAATTTCTCTCATAATTTCTCTCTTACTTTTCTTTCCGTCTCATTTCGTTTTACGAAGTAAAGTGCTTGAGGATCTGCGTGACGTAAATCTTGTCCTCAGAGATTGAATACCAACCCGTGTGAACCCTCTGATTTGCTCTGTGTGGCCTTGTCAATAAACACACTCGCTGCAAAAGACAGCACCTATGCATGTGCCACAGAGAGGCTGTGTGAAGAGGTCTACTGTAGCCCACACGTCTAAAATGTGTCTATTGATGGAAGAAAATAAATGTGCAGGAAATCTGATTTTAAAAGAAGAAAATGTATATTTATGTGGATTATATAATCCAGCTTCACATTTCAGATGCTTCTAATGACACAACAACGACCTAATGACTAGAGGGTCCTAATGTGTGTCTTGAATTCAGTTATATCTCCTGTAGGCCATGGTGCTCATCAAAAAGAGCCAAACATGACAACAAAACTAAGTCAAAACACACCATGGATGAGACCAGTTAAAGGTTAAAGCTGCACTTCCCACTTCCCTCACAGAATAAATAAATCTGTCAAAAAATATTTATTGATATTGTTGAAGAGACAAGGGGAAGAGAGAGCAGACAGAAGAAATCACAGAGGCACTGCCCCATTTGGCTCTATTGCCATTTAACCTTTTCTTTTCCCAGCTCGTACACATTTATTGAAAGCTATTGAGAGCTACTGCTATTGCTACTGAAAGCTTGTCAAAATACAACCCCGACCGTGGTAATTAAAGATGTAATGTGAACATGCTGAGAGGGTAAATTAATTCCTCTGGGGGTGCATGCAGTGCACTGAGCATACAATAAAACGTTGAAAACAAAGGAAGGCGTGGAGGGATTTTCGACGTTGACATTAAACATCAGCAGGCAAATGTCAACCAGACAAATAAAGGCCTCCTTTATATGATCATCTATACAGCTGGAACTCATCCTGTGTGTGTGTGTAAAACTATTTCCATGTCACTCATTCTGTGACTTAAAACATCATCAGGTCATCTGTGAACGAATTTCATGAATGAGAGTATGTACACACTGGTGTTTAGATTTGCTCTAGCTATACAGTGTGAATTACATATGAACACACATGCACACCTATCAAAAAGGTATGTGACAGAGGAGGCAATTATCAACCACGCTTATCCACCATGCTTTATTTGCAATAACTGTCACCGGAAAAGCCTAGGCCTCCTTATCTGATTTTTATGAACATACTTGTAAGGATTATTGAGATTTGTGAAAGCACTGCTGGGAAATGTGAAACTGTGTGAAAGAAGGGAGAAAAACAGTGAGGCAAAGTATTAAAAAATGTTAATCTGACACAGAAAGTGATGAAATGTTAACTTGCAGTGTCTCACAGCATGTACTCGTTGGTCAAGAGAGAGAAAAACAGAAAGAAAGAAAGACAGGGAGATGATTAGACATAGTGTTTCCATGATGGACTTTTTCTAATCACGTCATGCCTGAGGAACTAAGAGAGTTCAGCCATCAACCTCTCATGCCGTACCACTCATGAGCAGACAAGCCAGGGGCAGCCGTGCATTTTTAAACACCCCTCGCAGCATCATTCTGCTGCTGTCAAGGCTGCGTGAGTAAGTATGGTGAATCCCTGCGGTTAAAATTTAAGTATTGGCTGTTTTGGTTAAAGAGCCAGATGACTAACCTGAAGGTCACAGGTTTGATGCCAGCAGCAGCAGCAGCTAATAATCCATGCAGAGCACACGCATTTTCAGACTGTTCAAACTTCTTGAATTTAAAGAGAGACTTCTTTAACACTGTAATATATGTGCCCATTTGCCACTTTAAACATAGCCAAGTTTAGCATTTCTAACTGGAGAAATGGTACATTAAAGAGAAAATTGTGCCTCAGAGGCCCGTTTATTCCACAGGTTGAAAAGCTCCTATGGTGGGTTTAACAGCACAGGCTCCAGGCTGAGTATGATAGGGAGGAATAAGGTTGGCATCAGGGGCCCCTGGTCTGCCAAGGTGCCGTGACGCTCGAGCCTGCTGTCAAAGCCACTGAGCGCAGGCTGGACGAGGGCAGTACCCTCGCCATCTGCTGCGCGACAGCCAAAGTCACCCCGGCGTGTAGACTGTGTGAGTTTGACTGTGTGTTTCTCAGAATCTGTGTGTTTAACATTTTGTGTGTGTAGTTAGACACATCATATCAGAGTAGTGTGTGTCTGCATGCGCTAAAGCCTATAACTGTGTCTGCAGACTCACATACGTATGAATGTGTGTGTGCCCCACTGTTAACTGTGCACTCTTTGCAGGCAAGCCATGACGCATCATTGTGTCTTGTGTGCGTCTCTACTGTGACACTTGACACGTGTGTACGTATGGCAAGTAATGCGTGTCTCACTGGAATGTTAGCATGTAGGACACTGTGTATATACCTGTGTAATGTTTGTCAATTACAACAGTATAGTGTCAAGTAAAATGTTAAGCGAAATTTGACAGGCTAATCCTGTGAGCTAATCCTAGCTGCCACCTTTGCAGTATGATTACTGTATTGACTGCTAAACTGATCACTGATGGAATAGACAGCCACATAGTGGTAGGTTTTTCCCCTTTCTGTAACATAGCCCAACGGTTG
>JAVQJX010012006.1:0-10137 GCA_036025115.1 Ambassis agassizii | reverse complement strand
TGTTAACTAGTGTGTTACATGATAATGTGTGTTACATGATAATGAGTGTTACATGTTAACTAGTGTTACATGTTAACTAGTGTGTTACATGATAATGTGTGTTACATGATGAGTGTTATATGTTAACCCGTGTTACATGTTAACTAGTATTTTACATGATAATGAGTGTTACATGTTAACCCGTGTTACATGTTAACTAGTGTGTTTCATGATAATGTGTGTTACATGTTAACTAGTGTGTTACATGATAATGAGTGTTACATGTTAACCCGTGTTGCATGTTAACTAGTGTGTTACATGATAATGTGTTACATGATAATGAGTGTTATATGTTAACTAGTGTGTTACATGATAATGTGTGTTACATGTTAAACTGTGTTACATGTTAATCTGTGTGTTACATGATAATGTGTGTCACATGTTAATTTGTGTGTTCCATGTTAACCTGTGTTACTAACCTGTTAAATATCAGCCTGTGTGTTACATGTTAACCTGTGTGTTACAACAGTGAGGGTTTGCTGTGTGTGTTGGCAGCTTTAAATGCAGGAATGCAGCTTTGCTCTGCTGCCTCACACTTTAGTCACGGCACTAATGTTGGACAACACAACATTAACATACTTTCTGCAGCTTTGTTCCAACTGTGATTACACCGCCACCTTGTGGTGGAGCGCACAGCTTGTTACACCAGCAGCTAAGCTGAAGCCTGTTTAACAAAACAATCCTGTGACACACACCAAGCAAACACTGTGTGAACCAACATCAGCGCAGAGTTCACCTCGTTCTCTTTAACAAGGACGCCTGTTAGAGGTGACAAATATTCACTGACTACAGAAACGTCTCAGAGGAGGAAAAAATGACTTAACTGACATTTTCCAAATGTGTGTGTGTTCAGTGTTGAACAGGAGGAGGCTGATATTAAAGTTCCTCAATGATTTTAATAACAGGCATTAAACTGTGATTACGCTGCTTCACTGATTAACTTCATTCATTTCACTTCAAAGAACACGCTGCATCAATAAGCCTCTCTGTTCTCCAGGGGCCCCCGCTGACCCATACCTGTTCTTCATCTGTCCCCTCTCTGATTCAGACCTACAGCTGGACCACAGGTGGATCACAGAGGGGCCAGATAAAAACATGCACCTCTTTGTCTGTTGTTCATATTTAAGTCAGATACAAAGGTGCTGGAGCTGCTGGAACGTATTTAAAGCCCACATGTGTTTCCTCCCAGCAGACTGCAGCCTGCTCAGGCAGGCGTGAGCAGAATTTTAAGAAACCCAACTGTTTGCTGCCAACAAGTTTACAACATGAGCAGAGACCTGAGGCTGGAGCCAATCAGCTGACCTACCTGAGTGAAGCTACACATCACATGATCTCCAAACATGGGCAGGCTGGGCCGGTTCTCGCGGAACACGTGGACGGTGTAGATCATCATGACGGTGGGCTCCGGTTCCGCGTCATCTGTCACCAGGATGCTGATCCTGTTGTTGCCGAGGCCAAGAGGGTAGTTTGCCATTCTGACGGGAAATAACAGCGATGATGTGGTCTGTGAGGTCAGAGGTCAGACATCAGGGGGTCTCACCTGGGACCTCTGTGCTCGTCCAGGTGCACGCTACAGGCCGAACTCACAGGCTCCGGGCGGATTCGAACCGTCACCGTGTCAAAGGTCACCTCTGCGCGGTACTCCTTCACCCAGGGGCTGAAGGGTGGAGTCAGGGTGAGGGGGGTGTCGGTGTAGATCTGCCTGAGGTGGGGGTCCATACAGACACCTGAAACGCAGGAGAACCAACCAATCACAACGCTGCACGGGCTTGCTGCAGTTTGTTTCCATAGTGACAGAATGTGATGAACTCGCCCAGGAAATCCTTAAAGCTCCTGGATGTCTTTGTCTGATGAGTCTGTGTCGGTGTGTCTGTGTGACAAATAATTAATACCAAGGACTGACCCACAGGTGGCGCCACTGTCTGCCTCAAGTGGACCAGCATGATCCCAACCTCCAAGACTGTTCAAGAATTTTATTTTGAAAGTCTCACCTTCGTCCTGTGAAGAAGACAAAGCTGGCTGCTGACTGGGTAGCTCCTGTATGTCCTCTGTCCTGAAGGAAACATGAAAAATGAGGATGAACTCAAACACAAAAGAATCATCCGACCGCCTGAAACCTTCTCACCTGCAGCTGTTGTTCACCTGGAGCTCGTAGTAACGGCCGATCCAGACCAGCAGGTCGGAGACGGAGACTCCAGGAGGAGACGATGAGACGCTGGGATACAACTGCAGAGATTAGAATGACAGGAGAGTCAAACAGGAAGGGTCAACATGAGGTCACATGAGAGTGAGACATGAGAGACAAACCAGCTGAAAGGGTGACGGCGTCTTCATCTGCTGCTGAAACCGGGACAGAAGAAGGAAGTCCTCGCCTGACAGACAGACGTCATGTGTCGCCCTGCAAGCACCATACTGAAGACACACACACAAGTAATTACGGAAAATGAAATGGGCTAAAACATGAATAAAAACCGTCAATAATATGAATTGAATCACCTGTCCCCCGTCTGTCTGTGAGGACAGGTCTGTGGACAGGGGTGTGTGTGCCAGAAGGAAGTGCAGCGTGTCATCCAGGATCAGATCTTTGGTGATCTGTCGGTTGAAGGCGTCTTCACTCAGAGCGGCGAAGGTGAAGTCTGTGTGCACCTGTGCGGAGGACACACAGATGGGGACAACGGGCTCCTTCATGGTTCAAACGTGTGATCGGTGAAGCGTCACGTGGCGATTACAGCAGGGCTGATGTGTGTTTATGGTCCGTCTTTGTTCAGTGTCTTACCTGAACGATCACAGGTGTGAGGGAGCCGCTGAAGTACAGAGTGAAGGTGAGCAGCTGGTAACACAACACACACCTGAAACACACAAAAAGAGTGACACACGAGTCACACACACGGTGATCTGCAGGTCATGTAACTCACCTGCTGGTGTGTTTGGATTCTTCATTGGTCGATGCTGCTACCAGCACTTCACCTATCACCTTCTTCACCTGCCCCAAAGCCTGATGGGAGGCTGTTGGACCCAGCTGCTGCTGCAGGAAGTCTCTAAGCTAAGAGGAAGAGGAGGAGACAAAGGGTTAACAGACGGGAACGAAAAAAAACAAACTGAGGAGCTTTACCTTTACTGGTCGTCCCTGCTGCTCCTGATTGGTTGTCACCACGCTGATGTCATGCAGGAAGGAAGTCAGCGGGCTCAGTGAGGTTACCACAGTGTAAACGTTCACCATGGCAACCAGAGCAGGAGGCTCAACTTGGGCTCGACTATCAGAGGACACAAAATTTCATCACAGGTCCTCCGACATAGATTCCTCCAGGTGAGCTGGTCATATACTCACCTGTGCTTAGGAATCTGCAGCTCCTGATTGGATGTTCCACAGGCATGTGGCCTTATGGGTAAATCAGATACTAAACAAACAAACAAGTAAACAGATAAATAGCAGGTCAACAGTAACATGACATCTAATTACAGAAGAACTAATTCTGAATAACTTGGAAATATTAACACTGTAGACTGGTTGAGCATTGGTCATGTGACTGGTCTGTCACCATGGTAACAGATGCAGCTGTAGCAAACTCACATGACCGCTCTGCGTAGAACCAACACAGACCTCCACCTGCATCTGAAAAAGCCTGCATGAGCTCAGGTACCAGGTTCACCTGACACACACACACACAAAGACGCACACAGACACACAGGTCAGCTCTGATGTCAACAATAATCACCACAGGTGAGTGCAGGACAGGTGAGTCTCACCATCTGATAACGCTGCAGGTGAGTGAAGGAGATCCTCCTCAGACAGCTGCGCTCCGAGCTGCTCAGACAAAGCAGGAGGCTCCACCCCCCCACACCTGCAACCGCAGACAGATACAGGAAAAGAGGGAAGGTTACATCTGTAACCATGGAGACAGAGAGTGGATGTTACATCTGTAAAAGAGTTGAATCAACTCTTTTTGAATAGAGAACCTTCACAGACATCTGTAACCTCTGTTACATCTGGAGGTTACCATGGAGACAGCGAGAAGTTGCAAAATAAATATTGTGAATGAATCAATGTTTTTTTAGATTACATGATTCATGTGTAATTTTTGCATTGAAGGGTTAACTCAACGGTTTTGAATAATTATTAAGTTTTAAAGTTGACTCAGCCTGACAGTGAAGAGTGAAGCAAGAACTGAAAACATGAAGGCAGGAACATATGGAAGTGATTGTGGCGCTCACAGGAAACATTCTGTGGTTTCTGGCAGGAACAAACAGGCAGCACAGAGAAGAGGAGGTCTCACTCCCTCGGTTTTATCTGGACCGTTTGTTTAGATAAACCTGTCAGAGTTTGTTCAGTGTTACTACATGAAATCAGAAACATGGGGGAGATACTGCAGAGACAAGCTTCACATACCAAAAAAAAAAAACACATGACTGACCTACTAAAGAGCTGAAACACAGATCTGACTTTCAGGTTAAATCAATCCATCCTTATAAAACATCTTAAACATCAGAGAAAAGAACAAACTCCTGCACTCTTTTCAGCACAAACACTTTTTTCCAGTTTGTCCTGCAGTCGCTCTCACAGGAAGTCTCCACCCAGTCACAGGAAACACTCTGACCTCTGTTCACTCCGAGCTCGCACACACACACACACACACACACACACACAGTTCCTGTCAGCACTGAGAGGGTTTAAAGATAATCAGATTGGTTTTTATTTGATTTTCTTCTGATGTTTCCTGCAGTGCCTGAAGGCATCACGGCTGTGTGTTTTTACCCTGCTGTGATCTCAGAAAGCTGCTGGTTTCTGCGTATCTGGACATGTGGACCTCGTACTCCATCTGCTGCAGAACCCGCTGGTAAAGCTGGACCTCAGTGTCTGACAGCGGGAGTCGGCCTGTCAGAACGACGGCCCGCCGATGGTGGGGAGTCGTTTGAGATGAGAGCCGGGCCTGCAAGAGGAGGAGGAGTTAATACAATGATACACTCAGGGGCCTCATACCAGACTGATGAACCGAATCACATGACCCAAAACACACTGGTCACATTTTGTCTCCTGTCTTTTTTGGCTTATTGTTGCAGTGAACTCAGTCTTTAGTTTTAGTTCAGTTTCCAGCTGTTTCTATGATGAACAAGATTAATAAATAAACTTCTTCTAAACAACTCAAAAACATGTGTATACTGTGTGTGTGTTTGTGCCAGCTGGACAAACACACATTTTAAAGGTCTGTTCCTCACCTGACTGAGCAGCTGTCAGTCAGAGTTCAGCTGTGTAAATTATGGGATGTTCCTGCATCATTTGCTTCAAACAGCCACACTGATGAGTGTTCTGTGTGTCGGTGGATTTAAAATAAACTCCTGGGGACTCTGCAGGCCTCCTGTGGACCTGTTCCCAGCAGTAAATACTGACTGACTGGAAGCTGTGGACAGAAACCAGAGAGCTTCAACAGCTGATGGCCGACAGCTGACAGCAACAAACCACCAACCTGCCTGCCTGCCTGTTTACTGTCAAACCGGTTAACATGAGACTTTACAAGATGTCTGATAAAATGTGACACTGCTCCTTTAAGCAGGTCACATTAGTCATCATCTTCTGAAAATGCTCAGAAGTATGAGTTTGAGGAAATGATAAATTAAATTTTGTCCTACGTGGCTAACCGTAGTGCCAACGGCAGTTATTTCCATGGCAACGGCAAAAGTTCACGTTAAGCCTGTAACGTTAACGACGTTAAGTCTGTAAGTGTTGTGTTGTATTAATGTGTTACTTTACATTAGATAATCACAGGAAGCACTTTAAGTTGTTTTGTGTCTAAAAAAAAATGTGGATAAAAGTAAGACGCTAATAGCGCTAGCTTCCCTACAGGTTTTTTCAACGCAAATTAGCATAATGCTAATGTTAGCTACAGATGTGCCGCGGGATTATTTACATGTAAAATATGTGCCATGGCACACTGCTTTAAGGAAGACAAGCTGACAGCCTGTGGACAGGAGGACATTTTTACTGATGTTATAAAAGAAACCAAACACTAACACCCAACTCTGTGTATGTGTGTGTGTGTGTGTGTGTGTGTGTGTGTGTGTGTGTGTGTGTGTGTGTGTGTGTGTGTGTGTGTGTGTGAGAGAGAGAGAGAGAGATTTACACCATGTGCTTGTCAGTTTATGCTCCCTGATCTGTGGGAAACAGAACCCTTAGCTGATAAATAGCACGAATAAATTTTATCAGGGGGACACAGAGGACCAGGACACACTTAAAATACCAAGCACACAAAACGGGGAAAGGGGGCGAGACCTGATTGGTCAGAGCTGCTGTGGTAAAATAAGACTCTCCTCCTGATCTAAAAATACTACAACAAAGAGCTTTGACTCAGCAGGCATCCTCGCCTATAGCACACATTCAAAACTCAAAGTTGGTCTGGTTTTGACTGTGATGATGATGATGATGATGTTGTATGAACACACCTGTGTCTCCCTCTGCAGCGCCTCCAGAGCGGAGATGAACTTTCTGGCCTCCATCAGGACTTCATCTGTCCCCTTCTTATCGATCTGTGGTTCCTGTTGGTGTAGATTAGACCGAAACCGGTTCCGGGCCACCATCAGAGTCTGGTAGAAGACACACACAGCAACACCGAGCAGCAGGAGCGGGCTAGAGCATAAGCGTCTGCGGAGCAGCATCCCGGCGCCCCGCTGGAGGAGGCCGCCGGCCGAGGCCAGGAGGCACCGCATGAAGGGGGGAGGCCTTCACATCATCGTCCCGAGGGAATCGCTGCTCATCTTCATCACCTTCATCTGTGACCTCTCTGGCACTGAGGATAGCATGGCAGTGTGCCGTTTCTTCAAAATAAAAGCCCGCAGTTTGATGGAGTCTAGAAGGTTAAATCCTCATGGGAATGCAGAAAAGTTCGACCAAAACAAACTTTGTTTGTCTCCTGATCTGAGGTACGTTTAAGCTGAGGTCCCGCTCTAGTGAAACGTTAGATTTTCACCACGAAGAGTTAAATCCAAAGAAACGTGTCAGACTTTAAAAAAGTCTTCTTTTCAGCGGAGCGCTCTGCGCGCAGCTGAGCCGGGGAAGTTCGTTCCAAAGCGGCCGAACTGCATCCTCTTCTCTGAAAGATCATGTGGTGGAGTCCATCATATGATACTTCAAAGACAAGCCTCCCTCTGATCGCCCTCCTCCTCCTCTTCCTCTCAAAGTGCGCAACTCCAACTTCTGCGTGTTTTAAAAACAGAAACTCTACTACCGTGAGTTTTACCGTGACACGTTTCCGTTAGGACACGGAGAAAAACATACCGACCTTGGTGCCGGTGAGGAAAACAAGCGCCGCGGTGTCGGAGCGCGACTGGCACTCCATCTGGTTCGAGTTAAAATGCAGCAACAGGAGGAAAAGGAGCCTCAGCGGTCAGATTTCACTCCGCCACACTCTTCTTCTCTAGTTCAACTTTCTGCGCAAACAGGAGTAAAGACGTTTCTTCTTCTTCTTCGCTTTGTCAGCTGGAGGCCAGAGTGTCAGCTCTGCAGGAGGTCGGGCCCTCCTCCTGTTCCTGCTGCTGCCCGAGTTATTTCGGGAGCACACATAAACAGTGCGTGTGCGTTTGGGAGTTAAAGTCAGTCAGACACACTTAAAAGACACACACACACTGAGTACTGAGAGTGCCCACAGTGGGTCCTGAATGTCCCTGAATCTGGCCCAAATCCAGCCAGAACCAAACCATGTGTGGAATTTAGTCCACTCTACGTGAATCTGAGCTTCAATTAAAAAAGACTGAACAGAGATGACAACAAAAATCAGACTTATCAAAACATCCTTTTATTCGACTTTTAAACATCTGTGGACACAGACAGGCAACACACACACACTCACACACATACACACACTTTGTTCTGTACATTCTGGAAAACATTTCAGAGGAGCTGGTTTCAAATGAATGACATAAACAATGGCTCTGTATGGGCCTCCATATTTGTAGTTTTTTTTTTCGTTGAGGGGGCAAGAGAAGCAAAGACTCATGGGAAAAAAAAGATTTCAGCCTGAGATTTACCTCAAGATCAGGAGACGGAGATGCTCAAGCATACAGAGGAGAAAAGTCTCAGATTGATCAGAGAGACGTATCAGTGTCAAGATGTTATAAGGAACAGGATGTAGTGTCAACAGAAAAACGTGTCTGATGTCAGAACTGAAATCATTTGCCTCCACGTGGCTTTAACCCGCTCATTATTTCCAAAGGAGATTCCCATTGGCACAAAGTCCGCTGGCGGCGAGCCGCTCGCTAACCTCAGTGTTTTCAATGTGACAAACAAACGGTCTATTTGTGGCGGCTACCTCTCCGCTTCATGGCAGCTGTGCACTGAGGGCAATACCACTTCCCTTTCGGAGCCTCCGTCAGCCCCACGCAGCCATAATGGAACCACTCGATTGGACACTGATGACATACACATTATGCATGCATTAATTAATTTGTATGCGACATGGGAGAGCAAATTTGAATAATTTATAAAACATAAAACAGGATACTTACGTCTGTGTTATCACAGCCAACCATTTCTCCATAAGACACCTGAAACACACACAAAGCTCATCTATACTCTATTTTGACATTATGAGTGTGTGTGTGTGCGCGCGCATGCGTACCTGGTTGCAGATGCAGTATCGGGGCTCGTTGGGGTCATAGGTCCAGTCCACCTGACTGTTGGCCTCGGCTTCGGGCAGCACTGAAGCCTGCTGGGAGAGCTCCTGAGCGAGCGCAGACGATGAGGAGCAGGATGAGAGTGAGGAGGAGGAGGACGATGAAGATGACTGATGATTGGAAGACTTGATGTTGCTCCTGGAAAGAGGAGAGGGAGGGGCGTGAGCCAGCTGTTCCAGACAGTGCGATCTATGCCGGTTGTAACAGAGAAGGACAATAGGCTTACTTGGACTTGCGCCCCCTGGAGTCAGTAGCTGCAGTAGGGGCGAGGTTCTGGGTGAGGGTGGAGGCCAGAGCAGAGGAGGAGTACCCCGTGTTGTCCCGTGACAGAGAGAACTCTCTGCCCAGCTGGAAGTCATTGTTCTTGATGGCCTCATAACTCGCCTTCAGACTGGACGTTCTGCGGCCCTCCTTCATCTGAAAACACACACACACGCGCGGTCAGGACGTTTACCACACAAGGCACAGACAGGTCTGTCAGTGTGTGTCCTCCTCTGACCTGAGCTGTGGCCTGAACAGCCTGAGCTGCAGCCATGGTGATGGCCCCCGCTCCCGGTCCGGGCCCCGCCGGCAGAGAGCTCAGGTTGTATGACGCCAGAGGCTGAGAGTTCACACTATACACACTGTTGGTGGATGATGATGTATTGTTGGTACGGCAACCTGCAGGAGACACGCAGTAAACAGATGAGTGAGGGACAAAGACAAAGTGTGTCCGTCTGTGTGTGTGTGTGTGTGTGTGTGTGTGTGTGTGTGTGTGTGTGTGTGTGTGTGTTCGTGTGTGTGTACAGACTACCTGGCGTGTTCTCCTTGGATGCATCTGATGTGAGCGTGGACAGCAGCGCCTCTGACTTGAACTTCTTCTCTGGAACGTGTTCCGTCGTGTGGTGCGTCGGAGCACTGTACTTCCTCTCTGTTTATACAGACACACACTGTCTGTTCATCTGAGGATAGGGGGTGCAGTCAAACTCCAGTCAGTGCGATACTTACTCTCAGCTGTGGCGTGTGAGTGGACGTGATGGTTGTTGACGGGCTGAGACGGACTGTCCATTTCCAGAGATCCTGAACAGAAAAACAACGGAAAAAATAAACAATCACAGAGCCTTAAAAAAATGTGTCAGACCGAGACACTTACGTCTTTCCAGGATCTCTGTGATGCCAGCGTTGTCGGCCTCGAGCTCCATCTTGAACTTGGCTAATTCCTGGTCTAGTTTGCGTAAGTGACGGTCCACCTGGAGACAGCAGCTCAAAACTGTCACTTAAAATGTATACTTAGATAGTATCTGATGATGTTTAGGCTGTAGTCTGAATTAATTGCCGTCACAACATACTTTAAAGTGTGCATCAAATCACACCTGCCGATAAACACATGATCATAAGTGAGTCTCAAGCTTTTCCATGTCCGTGTGTTCAGTCTGCCATCTAGTGGCAGTTAAACTG
>JAVQJX010011996.1:0-13241 GCA_036025115.1 Ambassis agassizii | reverse complement strand
GTTTGCTTCTTGTTCATTGGGTCCACATTGTTTACATTTAAGACACTCAAATGTTATTGAGTCAATCCAGTATTTATAGTATCCGGCCTCACACTCACAAACAGTGTTTCTGTTTTTCTGACATGAGGATACCTCCAGTTCATGCTTTTTTTCTGTTGGACAAGTGAAGAGAGATTAGATCAGTGATAGTGAGCAAACCTGATAAATTACATTTAATAAATGAGAAAAAGTTGCTGTACCTCTGCAGCGCCTGCATCGTTTGCAGTTGGGGGTGTAGTTCATCTCATCTGTGTATTCTCCATCAGGACAGGCTATACAGTTACTCCTTTGGCCTGCAGCGGGACACTCTTCCACAAGCTTAAAACCTGAAAACATCCAAACATGACATTTCCTGTTAACAGCTTGTGTGTGTGTCTCTCATAGTGTCATACTGTACCAGCAGAGCATTTGTTGCAGCAGATCCCATCCTTATTAGGATAGTCTCCAACTGGACACTTCGTCTGTTCCAGCTCTTGAGACAAAGTCAAAGCAGGGCCAAACATGCACTGAAACAAAGAATGACCAAAGAAAGGTTTTATTCTTCATCATGCATCTTATTCTCCCATCTCCATTCAATAGACTTAAAGGCTTCCTCACCATGAGGAGGAGCAGGCTGCCCACAGGGGCTCTTCTCTTCCATGGTGAGCGTCTCTGTGCGGCTCCCTCCATCATCTCACAGACTTAATCCATGTAAGGTCAGCTGCAAGAGGGCAAAAAAAAACCCCAGACAGTTTCACAACAGATCAAACTCATAATGCACTGTACATTTAATCACACCGATACAGATGATGGCTCTATCATCATAAAAGGGCACAAACAGCATTCATTCTGTTTTTATTACTCAGACTGAACTAATCTTCAGGCTGCTGTCACAGGACGCTGTGATTTGTACTAAAGTCTTAATGTTTTTCATGTGTTTCTTATCTCTGGCATCTACTAACTGGACATGTCCCCCCTTCCCCTGCAGTTCCCTCGCTGTCCACTCTGCTGTTACAGTGTTGTCTGGCTCCAGGCCTGCTGATTGAACATGAAGCACTTCAGGAATGCACAACAAAACAAATCTTTAAACTGGACACTGGGACAAAACTGTGTCCTCAGGATTCCAGAATAAACAGACACATCCTGCAGCCTACAGCTGCTGAAGAAAAGTGCAGCTTTATACACAGAAATGCTGTTTTACAGCCTGACCAAGTGACCTGTAATTCAGTGAGCCATTTACTGGATTTCATATGTCAATCCAACAAAATGGAAACCTGGATATTAAAAACTCAAAGCATAATTACATCCTGGTTATTAGTCAGAAAAATGTTTGCAAACAGCTGGCAGGTGGCTGTATTAGGCAGCAATCATATTTCTGGTAGGGGGCTGGAGTTTCAGAGGTTTTCAGCTGCTAAATAGATAAAACGAAACTATGTATGAATGTTATGAACAAGGAGGAAAGTAAGACAGACCTCTGCTGTTTACTCTGCTGCTTTGGTAAATTACAGGTTAAACTGGTTTTTGACTGATTTTTTTTCTCCATACATTTGTATATATATATATATCTGGGGGGAAAAAAACAAATAGCAGACTTATGCTAAAAAAAACAACATAAAAAACTAATGTTTAGACGCCGTCAATTGTGTGAACTAATCGTTAGATTTTAAGATTAGTGTGGCTCGTGCGGGTTTACAAACGACGCCACTCGCGCGGCAGGCAGGCAGCCCGACTTCCCCGTTACAGAGAGCTCCCCGTTTTAACTCTGACATACACTTTAAAATTACTAACACTGACAGACAATGGCGTTGACGTTTTTAAGAACTAAATGTACACTCAATATAATACTTTTTTTTTCTCCTTGTCTCATGGTTTCGGTTTAGCAACGCACCACAATGACGCCCACCTCAAGTCTGATATGAATCTGCTTCCCACAGACGGACGAGTAAAAGCTCTTTTATCGACACTTACCGGGACTGTCACGGGCTGCTCAAAGTCTGCTTCGGCTCCAAATACAACCGAGGAGAAGTTAAAAATGTAAGTTTTAAAATACTATAATTTCTAATTTACTGAAAGCAGAGCGGCACCAGATCCGCTGCCCACTGTCGGCTGGGGAGGAGGCGGACTCAAACGGGAAATAGCTGCGTCACTTCAAGGAATTGTGAGGCAAGACGGGCAAGACCGGCACCTGCAGCAAAACAACGGCCTTATCTGTGTCTGACTGTGACTTTGTCATGTCTGCGCTTGTTCCCCTGATTACCAATTTGGTTATTACACACAGTCCCGGATTTTCTCGTTTATCCATCAGAATGCAAGCAGTCAAATAAAAAGCTCATCAAAGTAGGAAATGTGCGTCCCATAGTGACCTTTGACCTGTATAACCACTGAATTCATCCTGTGCCCAATTCAGTGTTTCTACTACAGCTGCTCCAAGGCCAGCTGTCATTGATGAGTAGTGGGTCAACTGAGTAAAACTCATTCATACATGAGTATAAAAACATGACATTGAAATCAGAAAGGAAGCCAATAAAAACCTTTTCATTGTTAAGTTTCAAATTATAAATTCAATTTTGATTAAAGATGCCAGCAGAGCGCAGCCTCACGTGACCCCACATGCCCTGAAACAGCTCACTCAGCAGAGCAAGACAAATGCTTCCTCAGAAAAACCACATCCTTTTTAAGTGAGCATGTAAAAATGATGTTTTACTCCTTACTCCTCCTCCCTCACTGTCACATGCTGTCGAACATGTAATCTGGCACAGATCTGAAACTTTCCATACGTGCACGTTTTCAGTTTTCCCACATGAATCTTTCAGCTGTGAGGCTCACCTCTGACTCTGCATCTGTTTTGTTTGTCTGTTTACATAACTACAGAAATGTCAACTAGTTCCTGGCAAAGGTTTCTTTTTAAGTCCTGTTTATTTGTTCTTATTCTTACGGTCAAGCACTGAAATATTGAAACCTCAAGATAAGCATGACCAGGTTCGTTCTAAGTCAGTTCAGAGTGATTTTGTTGCTCAGTCATCTCTGGTACAGTCATCTCTGCACTCTGAGTGTTGCTGCTCGTCACACTGTACCTCAGTGGCAGCCCCACTAACACACTGCGGCTTCCTCAACCGCTAAGCCGCTCACAGTTGGAAGAAGGAGGTCACGTGTAGCCTCTAAGAAAACTGAACATGTGGTACTTCAGCCATCTTATCAGTGTAACACAGCAAAGAAAAAAAAAAGAATGTATTTCAGCATTTGGGAAAGATCAGCAGAAATATGCAAATGTTGGTTGATACCAATTACCCCACATAGTTCTCAAACCTACACTACTCACTGTGAAGTACAGTGTCAGGAATTTTCAATCTGTTTACAATCTGCAGCACATCAGTGTTTCGATGTAATTCATCTTCAGATGATCTTCATGTCATGTTACGTTTAGGCCAAGCTCAAAGAGTCCCATGCAGACACAGAGACCGAGGGTAAAAACAGAACACAGAGGTAAAAACTTGACAACAGGAGACTTGTTGTCGAGAAGAATTGAGCTGGGTGTATGCAAGTTTTCCAGGTGAGGTGAAACTAGGCTTTAAAACTGGAGTTGAGGCTTGTGCTAGAAACCTGAAGCTGAGAACCTGGGGGCCACGGCTGGAGTGAGGCTGGAACCCGGGTCTGTAAACTCAGGATAGAGCTGACAGAGTAAAACCGGCGGCTGGTTGCTGGTTGCTGTGTCTGAGGCTCAGACTATGAGTTGGTGAGGATGCTGTGTCTGAGGGTTGCACTGTGACTGGAAGCTGGTGAAATTGGGCAGAAAATGGCTGAGGGTGTCATCCAGGGAAACTGCACACTTAAAACCTGATGTAGCTCAGTGGAGGCTCTGGCTAGCTCCACCTGTCCTGCAGACACAACACAAGGAGAGAGAGAGAGAGAGAGAGAGAGGTTGCAGAGGAGGCAGAGTGATTGACATGTATATGTAAATTTCACTTTCAGCTCCTCATCTCATAAAATAGCTTATGAGTATAAAATAATTTCTTGGAATGTTGAACCTCCTTTCTGTAAATGAGCAGTGATGTGATATTTACATGAAATGATCTCATCCTCCTGTGTTCAGACAAAAGCATCGGACTGTTTGCAGCTAAAAGACTTCCATTTTGGATGAAACGAGACAGACAGAGAGTGGTGGAAAAATAAAGTGGAGGCAGGACGAGGACGTGCTGTGCACTAAGGGGGTCGTGGCAGAGACAGGATGAGCACGCACAGCAGAGAGAAGTCAAAGACAGCAGCAAAATGTTAGACTTTCAGTTTGAGTCACTGCTGACATTTTATGAATAATCCACTGACACACTTCTGGTCCCCTGCTCAGTCTCGAACTCAGAGGGTCCCAGGTTACATCTTACCTTCTCCTCCATGGTGAGTACAGACTGTAGAAAGATATTTTCATGTTTTTGTCTTTGTTAAACAGCTTCTTGTCATGTTGACTGTTGGTAGATTCATACATCCTGTAATCAGCTCGTGTTGAGGTGAAGTGAGGTGTTTTTTTTATGACAGCAAGTCCAATGTGAAATACAGTATGTAACACTGTGTGTCTTTGCTGGCACATTATGACAGTTATCTGACATAAAAACTTTATCAACATTTTTGTGTGTATATAGTAGTAGTATAATATAATATATAAATATAAATGCGTTACTCCTACTTACTCCTACTTACTGGCTGCCTGTCTGCCTCCTCTTCTTCCTCTTGTTTGTTTCTTCCCAGATGCTGCCACTCTATTTTACTTGCTTAGTACTCTGCAGCCATGCCTTGCTCTCCTATGGGGCTCTCTCAAAGTGCAATGAGACGCAGTATCCATGGCCAATAAAGTCATCCAGGTTTTGCTGTAACATGTGTCCACCAGGTACGGTGACTTTTTTCATCTCATGGTTCTGATGTTATCAGTATTATGTTTATATATTATTTGCATACACCAGGTCAACGCATGGGCACGCGTGCACACGACTCCTGTGGTATTAATTGTGAAGTCTGCCAGAAAGACCAGTACAGAGACACTTACAATGTGGAGATGCGCTGCCTGGTTTGTACAACTTGTGATAAAGGTGAGTTACTTCACAGCTCTTTTCTATGGGGGTAAATGCTCGTACCAGTAACACCTAAAATATATGACAGTCAAACAATCATATCACTGATTACATCAGTGATATGATTGTGGTGTCTTTATCACTTGAGGGTGACTTTTCAGTGTAATGTCTGAGTCAATCATGATCTCTTTATGTAGTTTTGACCACATAGAATACTAAGATAAGTTGTTAGTTGTTACTCAACTCTGTCTGTAGATGATGATTTCAGAGAGTATTTTCAGTCTGCCCATGGAGAACAAATGCAAGGGGATTTCCCATTTCATGGCCCATGGGGGCATACAGTCAGAGAGAGATGAAAAGACAAGGTGGGCTCTGAGAAGTGTTTTAATATGCTCAGGATTCTGCAGAAAAAAGATCATGTTTGTGGCATCAGGCTGGAGGCGGTTTTATAAAAGTGGACCATTCTCATGTGAGTGGAAAACAGAAGTGGTAAACATCGGAAAGAGCAGCAGACACAAATGTCATGTTCTATGTTATCACTGAGGTGTCTGGTCTGCTACAGGTGAGCAAAAGCAGACTGCTGTGCTTTTTTTTAAATGTCACCATGGAAAACACCCATAAAAATGAAGCTTTGCTTATCAGGCTGATGTCTGACTTTTGACAACTTTCTTTGGGCATCAGATGCTTTAATGTTACAGCTTTATAAACACATTTTACATCTGTTAAGACAACAAACTCAATGAAAGATGAGATTTTTAAAAGCACAAATAATATGAATCTAAAGGAAGGTGGGTGTTCAAAATGTCAAAACTACACTACATGCAGGGGCTTTGGGCCAATTAATGCCTATGGAAACTAATTTAGGTGGAAATGATTCAACCCACACAAAAAAACCCTTTTGCTCTTGCAATACAATTGCATAACAAAGGTTTCTGTTTATACCTTCATCTTTGTAAAAGAGCAGCAGATTCACAAGTTTTACGTCTTTCATGGAAACAATATATGACGTTTAGTGCTCTGAACTTTTTATGCATCTATCCAATCATCAGTGTGGTCTTCAATCTTAGGTCTTTAAATGACCAGAACACTGTCAGTGAAGCTCCTGTTTTGTGTCCTCAGTCTGTAGCAAAAAAACAAAACAAAACTGTTAACCTTTACTGACTTGAAGTTATTAATGATGATTTTTCATTGTCAGAGTTCCATGTAATATGGTTATGTGATAACTGTGTAGAAGTCATACAAGTAGTTTTCTGTTTGCTAATTTGTGGTGTCAGACCTGCGTGTGCATGCTTAAGTATCTGGTAAGAAAGAAAGTTCTATCAAAGTGAAACGGTGCTTTGACTGGGCAGAAACAGCTGCGCCTGTCTCTAGTGAAGCTGTGATAATATAACCTTCTTATGACTCAAGCCAGAGTTTTTACCTGCCACGTCAATAATTTGATCTTAATGACAAACTTTATACAAGTCCCATACATATAAGCACACTCAGTATTATCGTTATTTATCCATTTAAAGAAGCCAATTCTCTTTCCAGAAAATATGGTGGTCAAGTCAAACTGCAGTGCCACTCACAACGCCGTGTGCACATGCAAAGCTGGATACAGATGCAAGGACAAAGAGTGCACTGCATGTGAGCTGATACCAACCACCACTAAGCCCACCCTCCCTCCGACAACCACAGGTAAGACACACCTGCTCTGCACATCCAACCAAAAAAGTAAACTAAATGAACACAGCACTCTGCTACAAATGTTAAGTCTATGTGAGAAACCAACATAATGCAACTCATAACATAAAGTCTCTCTGAGAGGTTACTATAAAAATAACCATACATGGTTTCACTAGTATTTCTGGTGCAGCATCTGTTGCACCACATCCAGCATCAGTTTTGGGTGTGGTCACAAATGTGGTCTCATGCATTCACTGACAATGACTCAGCTTAACCACTGGAGGTCAGAAACACAAATGATCTGTTAATTATCAATTACTCATTTGATAACACAAATCTATAGCAGTGTGTATATGCACCCCATCAAAATCACAAGACTTTTAGAACCTGTTTGGATTACTACTCCCTCTAACACCGACTATGAACTGTCTGGAACTACATCACTGTTTAGTAAAAACTACAAACACTCAAAGATTCAACAGGCTTTGTGAGGACACCACACTGACCAATGGGAAACAGATATCAGATTAGATTTCTGTTCATGATCATTGACAGTTGTTATAGCTTAAAGCTCACTGGTTTGTGTCACCGCTCCCATCCAACTCTATTCCAGGAGATAACAGTTAATTATAAATCACGTTATGTAATTCTACACTTAGACATCCTTGTGAGAGGGTCAAGGGTACAAAGAGTGAAGTCACAGAATAAAACTGAACTACAATAATGTTATATTTCCTTTTTTTTATTGTTATCATCTTCAGCCTTGAACCCAGCAGCCGTCACCACACAGAGGACACTCCCTATTCCAATGTCAGGTATGCTGATGGTTCTATGAAATGATCATCTCCTTCCTGTGGTTGTGAATTCTCACTAAAAATCTTCCTTTGAAACTTTACTACAGATACGGCGTGGTTCCTGGTGATAACTGCCCTCCTGTGTAGTGGAATTGCGCTGGTTCTGGTAACAAAAATAAAGCCGTTTCTACGCTGGACCAGGTCTGTTTATGGTGAGTCACTACAGCTATATGAAGCCTACACGAAGTACACTGTGAGTGGTACTTTATTGTTCTATATGAGTGTAATTATGTATGACTCTGATGATCTGATTATCAGGAATTAATAAATAACACAGAAGCCAGAACTGTCCAACACACACACAGAAAGACTTTGAATGCATCACTTATTTCAGACAGTGAGCCATGATGATAGCTGGTGCTCATTTTAATTCCTCTCCGGTTTTTCAGGATACTTTCTGGCTGAAAAGCAGGAGTATACAGAGGATAACGACATGGAGGATAACGACATGCCAAAACCTGTTCAGGAAGTCTGTGGGAAATGTGACCAACGTATTGAAGTATGAGTTAAAGACTAGGACCTGAGCTTGGAGGAGGAAGAGCATGGCCGGACATCAAGTGGCAAAAAACAGTGACAAGTGTGGCTAACAGAGCTGCTGTCTGTGCTGGCAAACAGAACCACAGAAGATAGTTGAAGATGAACTGTGTTTGCTGAGAGGAAAGATGAACCTTTGACATCTGTAACTGTGTAAAAACACTGAAACACTGAATAGAAAAGATGGGACACTGAAAGATGGTATGAGTAAGAAATGATTTAACACGATGGGCATACGGGGCACGCAATGTATATATAAATGCTTTAAGATGCAGTTTTCTTAGTTTTCTTTATTCAAAATAAATTTTGATTTTAAAACATTAGATGCTGACAGAGCTTATTAAGTAGTATTTACAAGAGTTCATAAATAACTTACAAATCCATCGACTTCAAAAACTTCCATTGTTTCTGTGCAGATGTTTGTCTGAAGGAAATACTGTCACTGCAGTGAAGTGGGATTCCTTCACCATTTGTCAGGGGAAAACAAACATGCTCCTCTGTGGGGCTTCACAGTTCATTCCCTTTAAGAGAACGCTCTTGGTGTCCCTGTGCACAGTCACTGTCATGACTGCCAAAAACAGTTTTATGATGCGTCATAGCACTTCCTCCTTTGACACGTGGCAGTCCTTCCCCTGTTCCTGGGAAGGGAAGAAAATGCTGTCCATCTCTCTGCTCCTCTCCTCCTCAGAGAGATGAATGCTGTGAGGGGATGTAGGATGAAACACAGGACAGTTTCTCTCATCTTCTTCTTCACTGGTCATTCTCTCTGTTGTCTTCCCACCTTCTGTCGTCAGCCCAACTTGGCCTGTGAACTGACTGAGCAGGCTGAAGATGACCGTACCTGGATTATAGACATGAACTGGACCTGAAGAGAAAAACAAATTTAGATGTTTTATACAGACAGTTTGCAGAGGAGCCTTTACAAGTACTACAGCTTAAACACTTTCTGTTTTCATTAGTGAGTCAAACATTTCACATGAAGAGTCTTCATTTGACTCAGCAGTACCCAGATTGGCTGATGGTAGGGACGAAGGTGGCTGCTTAGCACTGAATGAGTCTCTGGGGAACTGATGAGATGACTCCTGTGACTTTTGAGAAACATCTTGACCTTCCTAAAGAAAATCATAAATGACCGTAAGCACAGAGACGATCAAAGAGAAAAAAAATGATGCACACACAAATTCTTTACGTACCTTGTTACAGAGCTTTGCAATAGCTGAAAAAAACAGCAGATGAAGAAATGAGAAATTGCTTTCTCTGCACATGTTCATCAGTAGTGACTCAACATGTAGATGAATTACAGAGCAAAACTATATCATACTAATTCACACACTTCAGCTAAATGTTTCTGAGAAGTGACCACAAAATGAACATAGACGCCATCTTACTTTGCCTGAAACATGCTTCATCTCCTGGACGACGGACACAGAACAGAACCACAAGAGCCACACAGGCCATGACCACGACTGGACACAAAATGGCTCCTATTAGAGAGCTCGCCTTCTCTGTGATTGAAAGAAACAACAAGGTGAAGCCTCTCGCCTTATTAAAGCTTATTACAGGTATCCCTGCTGACCACCTCACCTCTGACCCTTTGCTCATTGCTATAGTGACAGGATCACCATAGTGATAGTGTATCCCTCTGTGCAGCAGAGCGGCTTGTTGTTATTTCAATACTTGAATACTTGAACTTGATAAGAATGGAAAACTGCACACACTCACCTGTTTTGGCGTGAGTGCCATTATCTGCTGTGGGCACTGACTGAGTGCTACACCTGTGTGACATAAGGATAAAGAGTCAGTCTGCAATAACTGTGCCACTGATCTAAAATGTTGTTACTCTGAGAGCATTTTAAATCCATGACTCACTTGGGGAACCGGCAGGGTTTGGGAGAAGTGCTGCTCTGTCCGCGGGAAGCTGTGGGAGGCCTTTGCTTATCTGTGGTGGAGGTCACTGTTGTTGTTTCTGCTGGAGCAACTGGAGAACAGAGTCATGTGTCTGGTTTCAGATTTTAGCAGAGGATCATTGACATTAAATAAACGTAACAATTCTGTTCTGTTATTCTTTCTAAATCTGAATTTTAGGTTACATGTAATGCTGTGAATAACCCAGACTGTGAGGGTAAAAGTCACACCGGTTTCTGAGTTGCTTCTGTGAGCTATGTGGTGTCTCTGGTTTGCTTTTGGCACAAGACCATTTTCCTTTTCCTGTTACTCTCTTACTTTATTTCCTGACATTGTGCTGCAGCAGGTGGTTCTCTGATGTGTGTGTTTTTTTTTTTTTGTTAAAATTAAGACAGCAGATGTGTGTGGGTACGAGGCAGGTGTTTCTCTCTTGGACACAGGTGACATTTCCAGCAAAGCAGCAGATTTTCTTGAAAAACATCTTGATTCTCGACTGTATTGTATTTTGTTGTGATATTATACAATACATGATTATACACGCAACATCCTTTAGGCCTGTTCATGCACAGCTCACTGATAGAGAGTTCAGTAACAGCTCCCTCTGCTGGTAAAGGACGGTCTAATCTGTCAGGGTCTGTTGTTCTCAGTACTTACCAGTGGTGGTCGTGTCCTGGATTTTGACACATTCTCTGCAGTTCTTCGAGTATGTCACCCACTCTGTGCATCTGTACCCATCCTCACAGGCGCACTTCAGGTTGGACTTACTGGTGCAGTTCTGAACCACTTTCAGATGAAAATCTGGCAGGAAAACAAAGAAGAAGACTTTAATCACAGCAGAGGTTCACTTTTAGATTTTTTAGTTTAGTTAGTCTTTCAGTCATCTGAAAGATCAGTGTTGATTGATGAGGAAGATGAGGCAGTCACAGGCAGGACTGATTCATGGTTTCTGTACCTGACTTGCAGTCTCCATAGCAGTGATGGCACTCTTCTTCATTGTTTGAATCTAGATCTGTGTAGCTTCCGTCTGGACAGGGTGCACACACTGCACACGACTTCTGATACTCACCTGCCAGAACAGAAAGAAAAAAATGAGAACAACCGGATGAGAGTGAGAGCAGACTGAGTCTGCAGGCCCAGGCTGCATATTGATGAAGGATGTGGTCTCACAGATCAAACTCAGGCTGCAGTGTGTGTCATTTTTCCCACACAGACAGAAACATAGTGTGATGTTTTCTAGAGTTCGATCACTGCAGATTCACACATAGAAGCAGTAAAAGACAAAAAGATGAGAGGAGCTCACAGTAGATGTCATTCTTACCTGCTGGACACAGGATACATCTATTCATGTCAGTCTGTGAATGAACAAACACAAGCAGGCAATAAAGCACACATCAAACAGAGTCACTTTTCATACAGTGAGTTATATAGATTAAACTGAGGAAGAATTTCTTTACCACAGGAGAGCTGAGCACCTGCTCTGATAACATCAGGGCTGCCACAAAGTATTGCACAAATCCCATTCTGAAAATTAAAAAAGGCCAATGTCTACAAGCACAGCTTTAAAAGGCTACAAACACAGATAATCTGTTATCAATAAGATATGTTAAATTAAAGCAGTACAAAAAAAGAGGTGTTTTCTAACCTTCAGTATGATGTGCGTTCTCCTCAGCTTCTGTTGTTTTCTTAACTTCCTTAAGGTGTGCCTCTCTCTCTCTCTCTCTCTCTCTCTCTCTCTTTCTCTGTCAGCTGCCTCACTCTACCCATCCTCTGTGTCACTATTTCCTTACCTGTTCCTGTCTTCCTGTCTCACCCTCCCACCATCTCTACCAGTCTGCTGCTGTCCTGTTTGCACCACGCGCACAGACCCATCTCTGACTAATGTCAAACGGCAAAGCCTCATCACTTTCCATGCAAACTGTAAGAATGAAGAGAAATGAAAAAAAAAATGAACCGTTAATGCGTCAAAAAAACATGAAAGATCTGTTTTGATGATGGGGGTTAATGTCATGTTCACTCTCCTTTGAAGACACTTCATTTCTTTTCTTATATTTTCTTATCCTACATAACAGTGAAACTGAAGTGAGTTAAAGAAAGAATAAGAAATAAAAAACTTCATTGTGATATTTTAGTATTCAGATTCAGGTAGAAGTATTCCAACCTTTTTTTTCATTATTTAATTAAAGGTAAAGGACGGACTGCTATTCTTTTCTTAAACGGTGCTGAAAGGTTTACAGTATATATGTATATAATGATTTAACTGTGTGCCTGCCTTGCATAGAAAAAAAGATGTTCTGTATAAAAGCCACAACCTTTTGTGTAGTAAAAATGAGAATGAGTGTGCCGCTGATACAAAAAATCCCTTATTTCTGACATTTTAAATTTCATTCTCATTTTATGTTGAATCATTTAAAACCACTGAATGTACTGTTCTGAAAGCAAAATAAAACGTGCCTGTATGCACGTGTAAATCTAATCATGACATCATATCACATATTCACACATGGTTTTTGAAAAAGAAATCACACTTTCTTCTAAACAAATAAGTTTAAAAACAGACTCGTGTCCATCAATATTTTTATTTTTATGTTTCGCCTGAGGAGACGTCTTCACAATGAAGCATTTTGTGCAGGGTTACCACAGAGAGACCTCAGTAAACAAAGAAGGAACAATTAAGAACTTACACGTCTGTCTAGGAATAAAAGCAAATGTATTTGATTATTTACAGCTTTATTAAATATGTCTGCTTAATGTAATGAGTATAATCAATAACACTGCCACAGACCCTCACTGTCTAAAGTTCTGGGAACTCTGGAGACATTTGTTCACTGTGTGGTAACATCATCCCATTTCTTCACGATGTTCAGTAAACTGTATGATGTGTCCGTTTTAAAACATGACAGTCAGGCTTGTTGTTGTTCTGTTGCATTTTTTATTCATTCAGTCTCTCCCGAAACATTACATACTGAAGCTCTGTTCTGAAGATTTTTTTAGCCACATTATTACTCCGTCTTTAAGTTTAAAGCTGCAAAGTCACACACATGGATTATGGCCAAATTGCTGTGTGACATAATCTTTACAATCTTGAATAAAATCTTCTTAGAGTTAAGGCGTTTTGTTGTGTAAAGACATAAATGACCTGACAAAGAATCAGCTATATTTTACACTGAAAAGCTAAAGAGAGCAGTCAGGTCAATGTGTTTTTATT
>JAVQJX010011950.1:0-11102 GCA_036025115.1 Ambassis agassizii | reverse complement strand
GAGAGGTGTACATAAAGGCAAATTCCAAGCTTGGGGGGGGGGGGGAGGCTCCACTTAGATCAATAATACAGCAAAATATCTGCAGTATAAAAACATGCAGCATAGATGTTGACTTTCTGTTAGTCTCATACATTCACAGCAATGAAAGCACATGCTGCTGCCCATCATCTTCCCCAGTCCCCTAAGACGTTTACATGTTGATATATCTGCAGTGGGGAAACTGCTACTCTCAGCTCACCTCACCATCTGTCATTTTCTGTAACAGATGTCAAAACTATTGAAGTGCTTTACAAAAAGACTGGCAGTAAAAGAGAAGCTGTTTTACAGCCAACAGGGCCGTAAGCTTCAGTCATTACAAAACACTTCTCTGCTTCAGGGTAACAATCACACAAACTTTTAAAGTGTCAGGTTTTATTCTGATAAGATGATGCCCGTTTTGCATTTTTTTTATAGCAAAATTCAGTCTACAAGTTAACATGAGCTCATAAAGTCTGAGACAGGAGGGTAGGGGAGGACAGACTTTAACTTTAATTCAGGAGACCCAGGTATGATTCTCATCAGTACCGGATACTGTTTCTGTAGTTACTACTAGATATTTACTCTTGTTGTGCTGTTTGACATTTGACAAGTTCGACTTTTAGTCTCCGTTTGGTTTGGTTTGGACATGTTGTGGTTTAGATATAAAAACATGGGCTTGGTCTTGCTTACCAAGACTATGCCAGTTTCACCAATTTAGTCTGACTGTGTCTACAAACACGATAAAGCTTCTGCTGCATCCAAATATGGAGGAAAATTGGGGTAATGTAATTTGAATACATTAACTGGGAGATAGTGGACTGCTCCCATTTTGACCATTTTTTTAATAACATGGCTATAATTAAAGACAGGATACATTATACAATTCTGACAGATTTTTGTGTGCAGTAAAACTCAATCTTACTGTGATAGATTAGTGGTGAAAAGTGAAAAAAAAATCTAGATCGGTGCAGTTTGACACACATATTGGCACACTGTGTTACCCTTAGTTCACTGAAGCCTAACAAAAAATTGACTAACAGCACAGATATTTACCCAGGCAGCTAAATTAGATTGGCCTTGCATAGTCACAATACTATTTTACTAAATGAGACCAGAAGCAATGCAGATATGTCACCAGCAGGGGTGTCAGTGGGCGACTAATGAGGCAATTCTCTGACAGTAGCACTACTGTCAGAGAATTGCTCTGGAAACAGTGAGGAAGCCCCCACCATCTGCTAATTATCACCTTGTTAGGTTCATTTGGCAACTCAGGGCAACAAAATGTCCTGCCTCATTCTCTATGACAGGCAGAGCGAGAGGGGAATCAACAGATTATTGGCATCGAAGAGACACCCAGTCTCTTCACTTTCTCATTAAAATGGCAGACACCAAAATAAAATTAACAATTCCTCTCCAGAGAGGAGACAGGCATGGTGTGCTCTATTACCAATACTCTTCCATGCTCATTCTCACTGAAGGTGATAGTTTTTCATTCAAACTGGCAGAGGTGTGTTTTCCTGTAAGCTCTTGTGGTTCCTGTTAAAGCCCACAGAGGCAAAAAAAAAGAGTCAATTAGTGGCTGCAGAGCCCAAGAGATTAATTGTAGAAGCAGACTTTGGGATGAAAAATGTTACATGAAGGAAATCAATGTTCCCAACTGCCCTTTTCTCCCTTCAGGGTGGATACTTTTTGCCTGAAATCCAATTAGTATGACAGTTTTTTAACATAAGGTCAGAGCACAACCTGGGTGTTTTGGTCTATAAAATGGCTAATGACCAGGTTTAAAACCTCTTTATACAAGATTTACTTGTTCCAGTTTTATCTGTTAAGACGCTGATAAAAAGTTACAGACAATACTTATTCCTATTGATAACACAGCATAGGAGGGGATGATTTTGTAACTCTTCATGATGCTATTTCAGAGCCTTCTGTGCCACAAGGACACTGACATTATCCCTACAGCCTTGGCAGAATAGTGCGCTCAACTTTTGGCAGATAATTGAAAGGAATGGTCTTGCTTCACATTGTGTGCAGCAAGCTTAATATCGTGGGTTTATTATACTCATTGTGATAATCATCAGCACACTTGGCAACAGACACAGATGGTGTCCCAAAGCACTCCACATTCAGAAATATATCCTTGGCTTCACGTGGCCTGTTTGCTTTCATTGCCTGACTGTACTAAATATTCATTAGTTGCATGATTGAGATAAAACTAGCTCAGTGCATACTTGGCTCATTTAACAGTTCACACCTATTGTGTTGTTACAAAGAGTTCAAATGTGACTTTAGGTGCATATAATGAATTCTTAATAAATGAGGTGAGTTCACACTAATTTTCAGTGTCCTCCCTTCACCATTAAATGTGTAACAGCATGTGACAAAAGTGTCAAGCTTTTTCTCTGCCACATAGTGAGGAGTGACCTTGAAAGTGTCCTTTCTAATCCTATTGTGGCTTAGAGGAAGACATTTAGAGAAAGGATGAAAAAAAAGCCAAGGTTGAGTCTCTTTTGTCTTCTCTGTCCCTTTGGATTCTCAGCTGGGGCAGGGAGGTGAAAGAACAGACTCAGTCACAGGGCTGCAAAGCAGACAGGGTCTTCTCCACTCTCAGGTACTCTCCTTCAAACACTATCCTCTTCAGCCACTTTCCTAAGCATTGCTTTTCTCCCTGCAGTCTGTCAGGCCCAGAGCACAGAGCACACTGTGGTGCACTGTGTTGTTCATTCCAACTCCAAATGGACCAGACTAACTTCGATGGTCTTAATCATTTAGCTTAAGGATTTATAGCCTCTCATGATACAGTTTGTTTTATTTTAAGCCACACTAGCAGCATGCATCCAGAGATCAAAATGTCAGACATCCAGTAAATCCATCACTTTGCTCCCAACAGAAATAGCCACCAGATGGATTAACATTAAATTTGGTGCAGACATTGAACCCCTCTGAGACTGATGATGCCCTAACTTTACTGTACAGAGGCACTGCCACCAAGTTTTTCAGAGAGATATGGACTTGCAAGTCCTGCAGACTTGGTATATGATGCAGATTTTTGAAGGATTAACTGAAAATATCTTTAACCTGAAAGACTTAGAAAGGCAATATGAAATGTCAACAAAATAAAGAAATAACTGTAATGTTGTATCAGATGTCTATGTACGTATTGTATGGCTAAAGCATCAATTAATTATGGCACAGGCCCATTTCAGTGTGTAGCACCTTTCAACATAAGTGCTGTGGTAGTGACACAAATGATCCAGTACACTTCACAATGAGCACACTGGTCAAAGGTCTGTCTTGTAACATGTAAGGTCCTTCCTTTCAGAGAGACACTACAGAAGAAGAAACAACCATCGGAAAGAAAAACCAGGTCAATACACCGAGACAGACTTTAACGAGCCATGGAGACCTTTGTCTTCTACAACTGCAGAGGGCTCAAACATGTAGCCCTAGAATCACGGCCTATAGGCAGCAGACAGATATAAAGAGGGATGAGAGAGAGACACACACACAAAGCAGTGGATAGAGGATGAAGAGATTTTTAACAAGATGTCTCCTGCACCTGTCTTTTGAGCAACTCGTTTGTCTTTCATCTCCAGGCTACACTCAGCTCCCAGCAGCTCTACTTCATTCTAAAATGTACAGCTATAAACTTCAAGCACTGAGGTTAAGTCCCATGTGAGGCATACAAATAAGATGAAGTGACCGGCTAAAAATGTTAACATAATGCAGCAGAGCTCAAGAAGAGACATCAGAGTTGTGTGTGCGTGTGTGTGTGGCCTCTGGGTACATTTCCTTCTCAACCCATTGTTCATTTCCCTGATTTGTGGAGGCCAGAGATGAAGCAGCTCCCTTCTGCACCCCGCTTCATCAAAAGCTGTTGCAATATTTGTGGTTTAAAATCTCTGTTTGTCTATGCGCAAACAGACAGACACACACAAACAGAACAAAAGTATATGTGCAACACACACACCACTTCCAAAGTGGCTGAGAGAAAAAGAAGAGATCAAAGAGCAGAACAATCTTTTTTGCCTCATGTCTGTGACAGAGATTCATCTTTACTTCATCCCGCAGCATCAGGAGGGAGACAAAGGGTTTCATTGTTATCACTGGATCAGAGAAAATGGAAGGCACGACATGAGGAGAGATCAATCGTGGTATTATCGAAGAATGGGACAGAAAGGGGCCAAATGGAAATACTAAACAGAGCATCATTAACTAAACACTCCATGTAAGAATTTGAAGAAGTTAACATAATAATTCCCATGTGTGGATTTTATCCAAACTTCAGGAGACCTTTAGTATTATTTTAGGAGAAATGAAAGCAGTGATGAAAAATAGTAATGCTAAAAATCAGCTGAATGACCAGTCAAAGCAGCATCTACAGCTCTATGAATTTTGGTTCTACAGTGCAAATAAAGTGATGCGTTCTTAGCCTCAATAACTTGGGCTGTCACTGACAATACGCTGCCCGATGCATCACCGAGAACCCCAAGGGACACAAAGGTCTCTCCATCTCTCTCTCTCTCTCTCTAACACACACACACAGACAACAATGATGACATTTTCACCCCAAAAAGGAATGCTATGAGGTTTAACAAATGCACCCAAGTGACACTGTTACATATCAGAGACTGAAAATTTAATGTGATACTGACAATGTGGTAAAACAATATAACTGCTGGTATAAAATGTGTCAAGAGAGATTTGCATGCTGTGTGTAGTACTGAGGTATTGGCTCTGTTCCCAAACTCTGGACACATGCTGTAGTGTGATTGTAAGTGTGTGCATACTGAATGTGTGTGTAATATTCTAGACAGTCAGTGGTGATGTTCTAAGCATATCTGCTAATAATATGCACAACCGAGCAGAAGGCATTTTGTATTGAAAAGCACCGCCCGAGGAGCTGCAGTTGCTGACTTGATGCATGCATCTCTGGTTGCCTGGCTGACCCAGATGTAGCCTCCCTCTTTGCCTCTTTCTCATGCACTAGGGGTATATTTGCACGCATTAGTGCAGAAACAATTAGTTGATTAATCAATTAATTAGCACAAGTGAAAAGAGTTGGGTGGTTATATGCATGATTTTTATGCAAATATGAGCAACATTTGTCAGGTCAAACATGTCTGAAAAGATAAAGTACATGATTTCATTCTTAAAACCTAAAAATACTGGAATGAATTTATTTTTTCTAAGATTTTAAACTTAAATCTTAGATAATTTCCTGACAACTTGGTCAACTCAATTGGATAATGACGCTAATGCGACATGATAGAAAGCCATAAACAGCCATTAACCTGACCTTGTCTATAGATTACTTTCTTCGAAATATTTTCTGACAGTTTTTTCTTTTTTAACCATGTTCTTTGCATAGACTTAGTAAATGCATGGTCAATTTACTGTATCTATTATAGCCTCTGCATGTACCCTAACATGTCATCACCAAAAACACATCACCAGGCCCTTGGCTGGTCCTTCACTCTACTTCCTCGACGTGCGCTGTCACCACTGACTATATGGCTAAAAACCAATTCCAGGTCCAGGGAATGATGTATCCACTATTTCTAGCACACAATCACAACCTGATCCCTGTCGTCCATCTCCAGGAGGTTAGGCAGGCAGGGTACTTGTGAGCAGAAACCACTCTTCTACATTACATCAATCCATCATGTGCCGGAGATCCAAGCTGCAGAACAGGACACTCACCTATCACTGAAATGAGTCAGCTGGCTGGACGACAGTCCTTTTAGCTCTATATGTCCATCTTATATCCTTCTTACTGAAAGAGAAATGGTCACTTTTATGGTTCAGGTGAGCACATATGCACAAGGGTAGGAACACTTTAGCTCAGTGAAGCCTCTGGACATAGGCTGGCCACTGGATAGAGACATTTAGTCTGTGATTTATCCGTTTCTCTTTGAAGGGACACACAAGGGGCTGCTCAATAAGCTGGGCAGATGCCCAGGGAGGAGAGGGCAGCCGCATCAGTCACTCACAGAAGATGAAAAGGTTTTAGCAGCCAGACGCCAGAGAGCAGATATGAGAAAAATCACAGGCAAAACCTTTCAACAACAGCTGAATATTTACCTCACAGTGAGGCTTTCTCTGATTACTCCAGATGTACAAAGAGCAGACGTTAGTTATATTTAATAAATAATTCTCCAGCATGACCGCTGAACTGATGGATTAGAGATGGAATGGGGGTGGGGGGATGTATCAAAACAAACATCTGTGATCTTGCTGCTGTTATGCAATAAAAACTCGGTTTAACACACTGTCCACTGCAAACAAGTGTGTGCAGGAGGTAAAGCACATGCAATAAAACTCTGTATATCAATAAAGTATATATAAAAAAATATTTAACGTGAACTTCCTATTGCATGCTCTGCAGTTGTGCAGAAAGATATGGAAAAACATAAACATTTGTACTGATCCACAGCCAAATGTCACAAAGATTCAGCAAAGCCCTGGGCTGCTTTATTAGCATCTTGTAAAATATAAGGGGTTTTCTGTCAGGAATGAAGAGTGCATGGCAGCAGTGACACCCAGCCTGAGTGGGTGAGTCATGGTGTTGTGTTGCTCAGGGACTGATCCAGTCTTAACTGATTTAATAGAGGTGGGTCATTTCCCTGTTGATATAGAGGTCTTAGGTATTAGCATGCTGTCACAAAGATAGCTTGCCAGTACTTTTCACTGTGGGCTTTGGGGGATTTGGTTAAATAATTGTTTCCATATGTTCCTGGAGTTTGTTCTAAAACATGCTTAAGGTGGATCTTAAACACTGTATTTTTAAGAGAAGCAACCTAATTATGTCACCACCACATAGCTCTGATTCATGGCAAATCAAATTCCAGGCAGACATCTGGCTCATATAGTGCATGTGAAGAGGGAGACTAATGTGTTTCAGTCATGTTACTGTTTTAGTGTGTACTTCACACTGACAAATATGGATATTTGCAGTGGTCAAGACTCTTCTCACTGTAAATGGTAAGCCATCTTAGTTTGGTAAAAGCCACACCTTAAAAACATTACTTTATTGGCTTAATTTAGCACCCTGTTGAAATGCAGTACACAAATGCATACACAATGCACTAAACAAAGCATCCAGAATAGAAGCATAGCCTCCAACCCTGCTGCAGCCAAGAAGCCAAGCCCTTCATGCATGACAAAAGTGAGACATCATCAACATCTGCAGATATTTAACTAGTTTAATAAGTAGTTCTTGGTGGTAACCAGGCATCTTCAATGTCTTGAATGATTGTAGCCTAGTAATGCTTTTACTAGTATCTTGCAAATACTCCACTCCACAAATTCTGCTGCTCCTATAACAGCAAGTGAGATTTTATCTGAACTGGATACCATTTAAAGGTAAAAATCATATACAAAATTATGCAGTCACAGATGAACAAACAAAGCACAGATCAACCCTTTCAGAGGTAGTCTAACAAAGCACAGTGTGGTTTCGATGACAACATCCATCTCAATAAAAATGTAACTGATACCTTGGACCAGCATCAACAGAACTCTCCAAATACCTCCTTAATAAAGTACACATGCAAACATAAAAGAGAGCGTTATATCAGAGACATGTTAAAATGTCAATATGTGCTCGAGGACATGATCACCCCTGACCACAAACACATTGACTCACTCCCACTGACTCACTCAGTGATAATCATCTGGGGTATTTTGTTCACAGATGCTCATGTGAATCACCCACCCAGAGATAAGCTGCACTGTAACCCATGAGAAACCTGACAGTAAGACCAGAGTGAATGCTGCACATTACCAAGACGAGGTCAAGGTTGTGAGAAGGTGGAAGTGAGGAAAAATAGAGGAGGGGGGATGCATGCACTCCTGTGTCCATCATCAAGGTGCCCTCACACAGATTTAGTTAGTGACTCACTGAGATGAATTTGAAGACAAGCGCCTCTTTTATACTCTCTTCACACACTCCTCAAAGTTTCTTTTGACAGCTGAAAGCTCTGCCATCTCCAAGCGTGGAGAAGTATGTCTTGCTCTGAAACAAAAACAACCCTGCTCTTATGTTTTGAGTGCTATGAAAAACAAGTGTGGCAGCACAAGGAAAGAGTGACATGTGCACATCCACTTGTGTGTATATCAGCTGCCTTCCTTGTGCTTACCTTTCAATGTTTTTATATCTTCAATGACTGAAGCTATACCAAGGCTACTTGTTGTGGTACTGACATCTCCCAGAGTGGAAAACGAAGGCTGTTATACAGATTTTTTTGTTAATTAAAGCGTCAAAGCAGATGGAAAAACTACAATGTAATATTGTCATTTTTTGTGTCCATTTTATAATTTACTTAACAATGGTGTCTTACAAAGCAGTGGAGATGGGTTGTCATTCATAATTTGTTCAAAGAGCATCTGCAGATTTGTATAGCCACACTGAAGCGTATATTGCGCGTCTGTGTGCAGTTTTAATGTGTTACATAACAAGGATTGTTACCCTGCTTTTATTTGTTTAATCACATACAAAATAACAACTAAAAGAAACACAGATAGACTAAATCCACACAGAGGTGCAGATTAAGGGCATGAATCCCCAGGTGAGGGAGAATCTATTAGGCTTAATTACAAAACAGGAAGTCTTGTTATTGGAGCACACATCCCAGAGAGGGTGAAGAAAATTGAGGATGGCGACCATTTCCGAAGACAATGATAAATTTAATTAACTGTGAGATACAACGACAGGGAAATTCATACCACTCTGTAGGGTAATCCGCTTTCACTGAGAATATTTCTGAACAGGATTATCAATGGAAGAAAGAGCAAAGAGCTGGCAGCGGGATGAAGGCTGTGTGGCAGGGCATCCTTCAGTGAATGCAGAGTTTCCCATTAAGTAGAGGGTAACTCGTGATGGGATGTTGGTAGATAAGTCAATCCTCATGAAGCACAAGGAGAGGCTCTCACTTCTACAGGAGAAGGCCAAAAACATCTGCATTCAGATGATATTACATTCTGTATCTAGTTACTAGTATGGATGCATGAGACAGATTTTTTTCCCAAAGAATTCCAAATATATTCACATCGTTGTAAAGAAAATTAAGCCTTTCCTAAATGAAAATAAGCGTATTAAATTAGATCTGTAAGAAGACCAATGCAGAGCAACTCTGCTAGCAGGCACCAATAATGATAGCAGTTTCTCACACTGACTGACATCACTTTTATTACATTTAGTTACTGTCAACCTATCTACCAATATCTCCATTTCATTAGCTGGTGTTTCATTTCAAGGCCAACATCTGCTGACACTACTGTGTACACTATTGGATCATGGCACAAGTAAAAGATGAATTGCTGTTTTGGCACTTTCAGCACTATTCACCTCTGTTGTAAACTGCAAAAATACTGTGAGCACTGCAGGGTGCAAATGGTGTTGTATGTTACACAATGACCCAATCATTTTCCATTTTCAGTATTACTAACATCTTTTTAGTATGTTACAGCAAGACTGCTTGTTTGTGAAGACGTTTCACTGCTTATCCAAGCAGCTTCATCTAAGTCCAGATGCCTTGATTCAACTCCTTTGAAAGACTGCTTGCTGAGGTGCTGACATTTTAGAGGTGGCAAGCCAGCTGCAGTTTGTTGGTGTTGGTATTACCTCCATTCTCTACAGTATCTGTCTACATCTAGGCTACAGTATCAACCACAACAGCCACAGTATCACTGCTTCATGTTTGAACTGTGGGGGTTTAACTGCAGTTGTGCTGTGTATCCTCAGGAAAGAGTATTTAATATTCCACCACCCTCATATATATATGTATTATACATATATTCATGTACAGCACATATTAGCTTTGCACCTCATGGACTCAAACTGTGTTATTGCTCTCTCTATGTGTGTGTGAATGACAAGTCTGTCAGGTTGCAGGTGTAAGCATTCTATTAGGGCCAATGAAGTGACAGCATGCTTTTGCAGCGCAAACCCTAATTTTCAATTACAATAGTGGATTAATAGTAATCAGCACACTCAGGTGGTGCCTGTGATTAGCTAATCTGCACAAGCATGCATAATGACATCTGTTCCACTCCACACCTTCCGCAGGCTTGCCCTGGTTAACATACTCTAGCCAGCAAGGGAGTGTGAGGAGGAGGAGGAAGAAGAGGAGGAGGAGGAGGAGGAGGAGGAAGAAGAGGAGGAGGAGGGAGGTATTTTCATGGGAAAATATTTATCACATACTGCAAGTGTCCTAAATTTTAAGACACACAAGGTCAGGCTGTAACTTCTCCACCGCCTTATTTGAAACAGTGAAAAGAAGAGAGAGGCAATTATAAGCTAAGTTTCCTCTGCTGAAATGGTCTGACATCATACAACATCTTGGCTTGCTCTGCCCCAGTAAAGTCCCTCTTGGGAAATGCCTGCACATGTGCAGAAATCAAACTTCAGCACTTCAAAGAAATTCTGCCACTTAATCAAGGCACACACACACACACACACACACACACACACACACACACAGAAAAGCAGAACTGAGCCAATGAAGTTTTTTTTTCTGTTCAGACCATTTCACTCATAAGTGGACAAAGTTAAATGCTCACAGCCAATCTTCTTAATAAGGAGGGAGGGAGAGCTAAGAGCGAGTGTTAATTCAGAAGCATAAATACATTTTCAATTAGCAAGCAGAGGCGGCAAAGGAAACACCATTACAGAGCAGTCCAGTTTTGATCAAGCAGGCTCTAGCCCAAGATTGAGGCATCACTCATTGTTGTGTTAACGACTTTTAAGTACTTTTCTCAAGTCCTCTGGGCTGCTTTGACAGCTTTAATGCAGATAAAACACAGTGATATACTGTCCTTTATGTGTACTCCCAGTGTAATTATTAGAAAGGAATTCACAAGGCCTGGAGCTCTCTGTAATGGAGATTCCATGTCACTTAATTCTTGTTACTTCTAAGATGACTAAATGAGGTTTTTGACCCCTTGGCCTGTCCTATTGTAGCGTACAATGGTGCCACACTTAAGGGAAAAAGTTAATAACTCACAATAATGTCACATTTATGCTAATTTGTATTCACAACCATTAATTAAAAACATGAATTAGAATGATTCTAAAATGTGTA
>JAVQJX010011902.1:0-15000 GCA_036025115.1 Ambassis agassizii | reverse complement strand
AACGGACCGGACTGAGCGAGCTGCTGTCTGTGACGTTCTCCTTTTTGTCAAACCTTTGAGTGCATCGTGGACATCCTCACATTTGTAAATATGTTTGTTTCTCTGTGACGTTTGTGACAAATAAACTGAAGAGAAACTGAAACTTTTCAGCGTTCCTGTTTCCACCAGCAGGGGGCAGTGACGCCACGACACAGCTTCACAGCAGCACCTTTTATTGAGGTAAAACCTTTTCATCCAATCAGCAGCCAGAACAGCTGAAAGACACTTTAACTTTCAGAGCTTCAGCTGAAAAATATAAAACAAAATAAAGTAAAACAGATTAAAATAAAAGGTCTGACAAACGCTGCACGTCGGTGAGCTGTTCTCTGATTGGTCAGAAAGTCTTTAAAAACGCACCAATGAACCTGCTCGTGTGAATAAAAAGATAAAGATCAGTCCGATCCTCTAAAAACAAACAGACGCTGGCAGCCGTCAGTTGATTGGCTCGTAGGCCGCCGCCGCCGCCTTCCGCTTGTGGAGGTAGACACCGGCTCCACCCAGCAGCAGGAGGATCACAGGAGCTCCCAAGCAGACCGCCATTATGGTTATAACAAGCGGAGAGAAGGATTCAACGGGAGGGGAGCCGATGCCGACCAGTGCCGTCCTGAGGGACACAAGAAGTGCAGGTCAGCATTTATCAATCAATGACTGATCAATCAGCGGCAGCACACGGACGGACCAGCTGAGGAACTTGGTGACGTTGTAGAACGGCTCTCCTGCCAGGCCGAAGCTCACGTTCAGCCCCATGGCTTCTTCCCCGGAGTAGAAGGCTCTGATCAGACCGGACCGGGCCGCCGCCGCCTCCCCGCTCTGAGGCTGCGGGTCAGAGTGACGGCACGGCGTGGCGTCCTCCAGAGTTGGGCTGGGCCGCCGATACGCCACCGGCTTCCACTGGACAAAACCCAGAATGTCTGAAGTGCGGTTGTCCGAGGACACCCACTGGGACACCTGAGGGTCAGAGGTCACACTGTAAGGTCAAAGGAGACGACCGAGGACGAATCAGCTGACAGGAAGCCGAGGGCGCGCCTGTCAGCTGATGGCAGCTCGGACACAAAACAAACAGAGACATGATTGATCAGCATCTGGACTTTGGGCTCATATGACTGAATCACGTTTGTCACCTTGAATATCGACGGCGTGAACTCGTCATCGATGGACTGACGGACGTCCACCCGGCTCAGAGGAGCGGCGCCGCTGACCGCCTGCAGCTCCAGTAAGAACCTGGAATGAGCCGCCCGTGGCAACACGCCGTCAAGCCACACCCTCAGCTGGGAGGAGTTCGCCGAGTGAAGGAGGTGGGGCCAGAGGTCGCCGTGTCCCTCTGAGTCGAACACGGACAGCTGAAAACCAGCGTGGACAAACCGTCAGTCTGCTCTCTGACGCATTCAGATGAGAACATGATCGCCATGGTGACAGACCTGCAGGCAGAGCGAGCCGCTGGGGAAGGTCGCGTCGGCTCCACAGAGGAGCGCCGCGGGACCAGACAGGTTGAAGCGAGACCAGCTGAAGTTCTGAAGCTCGTACGGCGGGAAGACGTCCTGGGTGGGCGTGGCCGTGTCGTTGGCGTCATCGTACTCCAGCAGCTGAGAGAGAGAGCAGCGGTCACTCAACAGAACAGCAGCTCAAACAGCGGGCTCAGAGCGACGGACAGACCCGACTGAAGAGCACGGCGGCGCTGTACAGGACGCTGCCCTCTGGCTCCACCTTCAGGCTGCCGCTGGCGTTACGGGCCAGGAAGTGAGGCCAGTCCACCTGAGAGACAGCAAGCACCCGTCACAACCTGAGCGCATCACAGCACGCTGCGTGTGACACACCTTCACCACAGAAGAAGAAGAGTTGGTGTGGACGAGCAGCAGCGTTGGCGCCCCCTGGCTGCAGAACAGGAAGTGCAGCGTGTCGTCGTTTCCCACGGCTCTCACGTGCAGCAGGTCACCGCCAGGAGGTGTGGGGGGGCCACCGGGGTTCACCTCCACCGACAGCTGAGGGACCGGAGAGGACGTGACTGATCAATGAGGATGATTGATCACAGAGCCCTGCGCGCGCGCTCTGTGTGAACTCAGTTTATATACAAACATTTCAGCTCTGAGTTACTGTTTCCTCACTTTCCTGTTGAACCAAATGTTCAGCACAGCTGCTCATTAATCACTGCAGATCGATTCTGTCTTTAAGCTCAAACTTTAGGACCTGCGAACAGAAATCGGGCTGATTGATCACAAACTTTCACTTCCTGCTCTGGTCGCTCCTTTCAGCTGATTCGCTCTTTAACAGTCCGGTTTTGAGTACTTCCGCGTTCGCACGCGCCACTCACCTGTCTCGTGTAGCTCGCAGCTCCGCTGAACAGACTCTGACTCAAAGTGAACACATAAAACACGAAGCTCGCGCTGCAGCGCCTCTTCGTTGCCACCGCCATCTTTGTTGTGACCGAAAGTCTGCAGGTCACATGACCTCCTTCATGTCAGCTGACTGAACGGAAGCCCCGCCCTGTGCGCGTGACATCCGTCTTTATTGACAGACGTGTGCTGAGCAGATTAACGGAAGCTGTCGCAGCTGAAACACATTTTGATCACCGTCACGTGATAACGGCACATTTTATCATTATCACGTGATGATGATGAAACCTTTGAGCTTCTGAATAATCACTATGAAGCAGGACGCGGTTATCACAGAAGAAAATCATCAATCTTTTAGTTTCTTTTTAATCTGGTTTGATTTTATGTTCAGAAACTGAAAAGGAACCAAATTTACAAACAGAGCTGTGATTGGTCGATCAGACGCAGGTCAGCTGACCAGGGTAAATAAAGACAAACAGACAGAGAGCAGAGCTACGCTTCAACTTTTATTATGTTTCAATGAGTCGTCTGGTCCACACACACACACACACACACACACACACAGACTGATGGAGTGGCGGTGGTCCGGCTCTGGCCGTCTACTCGGCTCCCTGTCCTCCCATCTGCTCGTCTTTGTCTTTCTTCTTGTGACCAGAGACAATATCATCGATGCGCAGCAACAAGATGGCCGTCTGAAAACACACAGCGTGGATACAGCAGTCAACAGCCTGTCAGAATCAGAACCAATAACCTTATTGATTGTCAGTATGTGTGTGCAGCTCTGACCTCCACAGCGGTCTTATAGGTCTGAGCTTTCACGGCCAGCGGCTCCCAGATACCAAGAGCTGACATGTCAGTCAGACAGCCGGTCTCTCCGTCCACGCCCCAACACACACTGTTGTCCTGAGTGTGTTTGGCCTGCAGACACACACACACACACACACACATTAATCTCTGCAGCCAGAATGTTCGTCGTGTGTTGTTGATCAGAACGCTTCGTCTCACCCGCAGCGATGTGAGCACCCGTATTGTGGAGGCGCCGCAGTTCTGGATCAGGGTTCTGGGGATGACCTCCAGGGCCTGGGCGATGGCGCGGTACGGCCACTGTTCGATGCCGGTCAGAGCGCGGGAACGCTCCATCAGGCGCTTTGACACAGCCATCTCCACAGCGCCACCACCTGGAAGCAGGTAGGCGTCGAGCAGCACGTTGCGACACACCTGCATGGCGTCCTGCAGGTTCCTCTCCACTTCCTGCAGACGACACAGCGTTACAGATCACAGCCTCCCGGACCGACCCATCAGCTGATGACAGGCTGATGGCACTTACCGCCAGGATCTCCTTGCTGGCTCCTCTCAGCAGGATGGTGCAGGCTTTGGGGTCTTTACATTCAGTGACGAAGGTAAAATATTCATCTCCAATCTTCTTCACCTCAAACAGCCCCGCCCCCAATCCCACATCTTCCTCACGCAGCTCGTCCGTCCGACTGACGATACGAGCCCCGCACGCTCTGGGGGGACAGACAGAGACGGGGACACTTATCCTGTGTCCTGACAAAGCGCTGTGGACGGATCCCCTTCCACCAAATGTCTTACCTGGCAATACGGTTGTTGTCCGTCTTCCTCACGCGGCGGATGGCGGTGATGTTTGCCTTTACAAGGTAGTGCTGAGCCAGATCTGAGACAGAAAGGACACTGATCAGGGCTCTGACACACACAGGCTGCGTGCTGAATGTGTGAGGAAGGTGTCAGCTGATGTACCAGAGATTCCCTTCTCAGTAAACACCAGGTCGGGTTTGAGGCGGATGATGTCCTCACAGATCTGCTGAATGTATTCTTCCTCCATCTGCAGGATCCTCGCAAAGTCCTCCTCCTTACTGATCTCTATGTCAGTCTGCAGACAGAGAGTGTCACCAGTGTCTGTGTGTGTGTGTGTGTGTGTGTATGTGTGTGTCTCTGTGTGTGTGTGTGTATGTGTGTGTGTGTCTCTGTGTGTGTGTGTGTGTGTGTGTGTCTGTCTGTGTGTGTGTGTGTGTGTGTGTGTGAGTGATGAAACCAGACCAGTGTGATGGAAAGCTCAGCCGACTGCTAACACAAACATACCAGGGGGAGCAAAAAGCTTTGGGGGTGGAGGTTGGAAAGGTGGGGGAGGACGAGTGTTTTCTGTCAGGTTTACAACAATGACAGCCAACACGAAGAAGCTGATGTTGATCAGTATTGACAAGGCTGAAGAAGTGTTTACACTAGAGTCCATTATCAAGTTTACTCAACAGCCATATTTTGCTCCTCCCGGTCACACTCCACATGGAGAAGGGAAACTTGGATAGAAAGGAATCTGTTTCAGACACACACACACAAAAAAAACACACACAGTGTGGTGTGTGTTTGCATAATTAACATAATGGAGAGTGACTGATGGGGGCATAGACGGGGAGGAGTTGGCACTCCCATGCACCAAAAAAAAAAAAATCCTATTTGACAAATTATGTGAATGAATGAGAGAGGAGGCGTTAGTTGGCTCGGCTCCAGGCTCCTGAGTGACACATGGGGTCAAACAGAGTAGATAAGACTGAGCTTACTGCTGTGTGTTGGCACAATCGCTGTTTAGGCTATCCGCCAAGCAAAACATGTCTGTTTTAAAGACCTCAAGAATGCCAAAGATGGTAGACTATTGTGTCTTTTGTCATTGTGTGACCGTGTTTTCCTCCGGCTTAAAATGTTGAGTTGTTTAGTAAGTATTTGGCTCCTGTTCATGGAGCAGCTGGCGAGGAGAGGTTACTCTATGTCAGTGGAATCTATGCACAATAGACCCAGAGCCCCTCACCCTCCTCCTCCGCCTGTAGAACCAGCCTGTGAACCCTACTGCCAGAGCTCTGGTTTTACTGACCCCCATCCCCAAATCCAAGCACCCCCTTACACACACATCAACTCCATCATCCATACACACACACACACATATAGGAAGCTTTGGGTCCCCCCGCGCTGGAACATACACAAGAGCCCTCAGTGCTGTTAAATGGCTCCCTGAAGGAGCAATATAAACACCAATGTTCAATGCAGGGCCACGCTTCACATGGAATGCAGCGCACCAAAACTGCTTATACTGTAGTATCTCTCTCTCTCTCTCTCTCTCTCTCTCTCCTTATTTGTCTCTTCCCTCCCTCTTTAACTCTGATACAGCAGGTTGAGCGTCGTTGCCATGGCACCGCCCGCTGGAGTCAGAAGCAGTTAAAACGGTCATTCTCCGGTCTTTCACTGAGCGAGGCACGTTGGTGCGCGCAGAAGCAGCGCTGAGTGGTGTGTGTATGTGTGTGTGTGTGTGTGTGTGTGTGTGAGAGAGAGAGAGAAAGAGAGAGTAAGCGCTGTCCCGGGATGAGCCTTCACCGTCAGTGAGAGGTGACACCATCGTGGAAGGACGCGGGGGCCCCCCCTCATATAATAGGCTACACCTGCGGGAAAATAGATGGAGGGACTTATTGAGCCGCATGAGCCGCCACACACAACCGACTGCTTCACCACCTCTTGTGGTCCACGGGGGAGCGCGCTTGTAAGCTGATTTGACCCGGTGATGTGAATACCACGCCGGGATTAGAGGGTTATTGGTTGAACGACAATGTCTCGCGGCTCGGTCCGACATTCCCGGCTATTGTTGGCACGGCGGCAGACGCACGGTGCCGGGTCTCACCCGGTTCATCTCCAGTAGCTGTGCTCTGTTCCAGTGTCTCCTCGCTGCGGTAGATAGGATGACTTCCTGGCTGCGCACATACGGCGGCGTCCCTGTCTGTCTCCTGCTCTGCTGTTTGGTGGTCGCTGTCTGCGCTGAAGCATCCAGTGCCGGTGAGTGGAGGCTCATTAGTGCCACTTGACATCATATCCCAGCAATTAGCCTGCATCACTGCTACAGTATCACTGCGCAATATCAGCTCCCAAGTAACCTCCTTATGTCAAAACCAGGGGCCACTCTGACAAACAGACAATACCAGACCAGGTATTGATCCAATTTTAATTAGAAGTTAAAAAGCTTCACCCATCCAGGGGTTTGTCAGAGGCTACCCTGTTAATTGGGTCTGAGTGAGTAAGTAAGACCCGCAGCCTTTCTCTGTCCTACATTCAAACTCTGCTCGGCTCCATAAAATGACTAGAAAACTGGATTCCATCAGATAAACCAGTTTGGTCGCACTGCACACATGTGTGCACATGTTGACTCATCATTAAGCAGTTGTTTGTGTGATCCATCTCAAGCACCTGTTCCCACGCTCCCACACACCGGGTGATACACAGTAAAGAGCTCCTCATATGAGATGCTAAGTGGTGCTTCGATCATCAGAAGTGTGCATGACATCTTTAAATATCCACAGGGCACTCAGCTGCATGGCTAATGAGTGTTGACATGCGCAATCTTTCATATGTTAATCTCTTCTTTTTCTGCCTCCACTTTTTTTTTTTTTCCTTGCAGGTGTCAGATTGTGTTCTTCCCCCACCGTCGCTTCTTGCGGGGATTGTCTCAGACGTGGACCGCACTGTGCCTGGTGTTTCAAGGAGGTAGGAGTGTTGTATAAGAAGTGTGTGTTTGTGTTAAAGACAAAAAAAAAAGGCAGACACTGAGCAGCATTCCTCAGATGAACATGAACCAAAAGCTTTGAAGCCGTCCACAAATGTGAATGTAATGTGTATGTTAGAGTTTGTGGTTGGCATGCTGACCTTCACAAGTGTGCGTTTAGAGTGTGTGTGTGTGTTTCTGTGCATGTTTTCTCAGAGACAGAGCCACTTTCTATCCATGTGTTTAGACTCAACACACTCGCACATATCAATCGCATCCGCCTGTGTGTTTGTCTCTATCTATCTGTCTTGTAAAGAGCCCACCCTGAATCAGCTGTAAAGACACACCAGTCATCACACACACACACACACACACACACACACACTGAAATTACACAGGCTAGACCAGACAGTCAACATGTGTGTGTTTACAGACTTCAGGTGCTTTCCCACCCTGTGAACTTCTCTGACATCACAGAAAGGCAACTGCTTCACTGGTGTGTGTGAGATCCTTTTAAACAGCTTCCTACACACACACTGTCATGGTTGAACAGTATAATACAGTACTTGTGAATATGCATATAAAAGGTAATGAGGCGAACGCTGCAAGGAAAGTCCCAGGAAGTCCTTTTGGTATTCAGACTTGTTCGAGGGTGAATTAAAGCCACGGGGATGACCAAAAATATACAGTATAGTCAGTCTAGCTTTAAGGTTTAAAGTCACGCAAAACATCTGCAGTTTCTGCTCCACTTTGGGCAGATGTCCTGTTTTAAAAGGTGGCAGCAAATGCTTCCTTTCTGTATGATCTTGTTGGTCAGTACGCTAAATGGACTTACAGATTAGTATCGCACTGTTTCTTACCGGTTTGTGCCAAAGGTCACTGATCACTCCTAAGCTACAAAGCATGATTCTGTTGTGGTGGTGATGCTGGATTTTAGAGCAGGATCAAGATTTTTATTTAACAAAGTGTTAACTAAATATATCCCAATATTGTCACTTATGCATTGGCTTGATTTCCATCTGGACAATTTTTCCCATACTGAGAGTGCTGTCATGATTCCCATGGCAGTGTAACACCATCACAAATCAATACAAACAGGGAGAGGGGGGAGAGAACGAAAGTGAGTAACTTGGAAAGTGATCTGAATTTGTGTCAAATGAAGCGTTTGTAACGAAGGGGGTTTTCGCTTTCTGAGAACAAAGCAAACCAACAGCAGGTTAAACATTAAATACACGTCGCAACGTCCATGATCAGAGGTGTGCAGCGTCTACACTTGAATGAATAAAAGTAGTGGAAAGAACTGCAAGATAAGACCGTGAGCTTCTACTCCTCTGATTCACATGTGATGATAATACAAAAGGAAAACTGCATGAACCCAGCACAGAGAAGACAGTCAACAACATTTATACACTGAAGCATCAGAGCTTCTGGTAACTGCTGTGCTGCACAAACGGACTGGATCCAGTCATTGTTCATGCACAGAGAGAAACTGCTCTGGCTTATCTGTATGTGTGAAAAAAACTGTAGCTTTCAAGATTAAGGATAGGGGGGGATTAAAAACCGCTTCTTAAAAGATGAACAGATCACTGGAGAGTCTATTTAAATTGTTAATAAAATATATTTTAAGATGGCTATATAGAAGGAAATATTTCCGGACTCACCATCTTGACTTGCAGGACTTCCTGGACGGGGCAGACCTGAGCCAGCGCTGCGACCTGCCAGAGAATCTGCACAGAAGAGGCTGTGGACCGGAGTTCATGGAGCAGCCTGAGGTCAAGGTGGAGGTCAACGCCACCATCAGCAGTACACAAGTGTCCCCAGGAGACATCAGCATCACCCTCAGACCAGGTAGACGGCGGCAGCAAGTTTTTTTTTTTTTTGAAACTGCGAAGGTAAAATTAAAAGTCTACATTATTTTTTTTTAATGTTGTGTGTTTGCTTATAGGCTCAGAGGCCAGTTTCATTGTGGCTGTGAAGCAGCTGGAGCATTATCCTGTGGATCTGTACTACCTGGTGGATGTATCAGCTTCTATGCAGGACAACCTTGATCATGTAGGTGTTAAAACGTTTCTTTTTCTTACAGAAAAATCAGTCCTTCCTAACCTCCTTTTTATCCTGCTTTTGTCTTTCCATTGATCTTTGCTGTGGTCCAGCTGAAGACGGTGGGTGTAGCTCTGTCTCTTCGCATGATGGAGCACTCCTCAGACCTTTGGCTGGGTTTTGGCTCGTTTGTGGACAAACCCGTCTCTCCTTATATCAACGTCCATCCATCTAAGATCAACAACCCCTGCAGGTGAGACACAGAGAAACATGAACGTTATAATGACTTTTCATCTTCAGACTGAAAGGCTTCTGTGATGATTTGAGCGGCGGTTGAAAAGAACAAGCTGGTCTCATTAGCTGTTCGTGGGACTCAGGGACTCATTAGTTGTTTCGTGTAAAACATTGCTAAAGGCGATTGGCTGTGACATTCCTCATTACTGCAATAGCAAACGATGCCATTTGTCTTTCAACAGCGATTATGAGATCCGCTGTCGACCTGCCCACGGCTTCCACCATGTTCTTAGCATGACTGGAAACATGAGCGAGTTCACACGTGTGATCAAACGCCAGCGCATCGCCGGAAATATGGACACCCCTGAAGGAGGACTGGATGCTATGCTGCAAGCTGCTGTCTGCCAGGTGTGTGTGTGTGTGTACATATAAACCTATAAAAAGGGTATTCTCAGTTTAAAATCTGGAGCCTGGATGGCAGTGAAAGAAGCATTTATTCTTGGTAGAGTGGTGGCACTGACTAACCAAACTACCACTGGAATCTCAGTAAGTAATGACAACACTGTGGAGTTATGGCAGACACACACACACACACACATACAAGTGGTTATACTATGGCTGCAGGAGGGCGGTGACTCACAGCATGCAGGGGGGCCCTGAGTAACCAGTGTGCAGGGAAACACCATGGTGGTCATGAGTCTAGAAATAGACTCTCCATTATGTCAGACCTACTTCGCCAGGTTTCCTTAAATACACACACATGCACACGCTGTCCCAGTTTCTCACACTGTCTGTGATGAGTCACAGACATAAACAGGGAGACTCTGTGGCACATAGAAGCGATCCTGCTGTCTTTCCCTTAATCGGGCATTACAGAAAGACCTGATCATGATGGAAACTAATGCAGTTCAGATGGGTCAAATGTTTGAATAGACTTTTTTTTTTTTTACCACACTAGTAAATCTTTAAAATATGCTGCATGCACATTTTTTCACATCAGTTTGTGATTGGTAATCTGGTGATTTATACAGAATAAAAAAAAGAGGGGAAATACTTTAGACAGACTCCAGGTGTAGATGTGTGGTTTAGTTTGGTTCCAGTAAGAAGCTGCAGATAAACAGCATACAAAAAAAAAACAGCATTTCTTTCTCTCTGTGTTGTAGAAGGCCGTTGGTTGGCGGCCAGAAGCCAAACGTCTGCTACTCCTGATGACCGACCAACCATCTCATCTCGCACTGGACAGCCGGCTGGCGGGGATAGTGGTTCCACATGACGGCCGGTGTCACCTGGAGAACAACGTCTACACAGGGAGCACGAGGATGGTGAGAGAAGGAGGACTGAACCCATAAAGTTCACATGGGCTGCAGATGAAATTAGGTCAAGATCACTTAGGTAAAAGAAAATTTGACTTCCGGCGTGCTACAGGCAATAGGAGCCACATGCAGATTATTAACCCGAGCACAGTGTTACTTCAAGTAGACGCCACAGTTCAAAGTCCCGGTTCATAAGCCGATCTCAGTGCCAGCCTACAGATCTCATACAGTGCACCCATTTTAAACTGCTTTAATCTTCCTACTCTTTCTCTGATTTCATTTGCTTCTGCAAGCCGCTTTGCATCCCACCTCCACCCGAGCTCCTCTTGTCTTAATCAGTGAAAATAAAATAACTGATTTATGTGTAAAATAGCTGTGCTGACTCTTTTTCAGGATCATCCCAGTTTGGGTCAGTTGTCTGATAAACTGCTAGAAAACCATATCTACTCCATCTTTGCTGTGGAGAAGCAGCAGTTCCAGTGGTATGAGGTAATGAGTCTAATACACAAGTACTTTTGAAAGAAAAAAAAAAAACATTCTTCCTCAACGTATGTATCTCTCCATCCTTTTCTAGGAGTTAGTGCACCTGCTTCCTGGCTCCTATATGGGAAAGTTAGGCCTCTTCCAGGTTCCGACCCTTATAGATCTGGTGGTGGATGCATACAAGGTACAAAATATTGTTTTAGTGAAATGTTGGGAAGATGAGTAGAACGAACAGGACAGCAAATATCTGGGTTTATGCGCCCACACATTCCTGACTGAGCTTGGTTTTCCTTGACTTGTTTAATCATGCAGGCTGACTAATGGCACATTCCTGTTTTGCTGAAAAACGCCTGCGATTCACTGGGGACACCATATTTATAATCGTATGTGCTAACTGACAATGAAACCCGAATTCTTAGAGTGACAATAAGATGACATGTTTTTTAAAGTTGAGAAAACAGATGATGTTTGTAAGGCTTTAAAAAAACACACAAGAGTAGCGGAGGTTAGGAAGAGGTAAGGCCTCATTTGTGTGTGTTTTTGTGGGGTTCAGTTGGCAGTGGTCTCCTGGCTGTAATCTTGCCTCGGGCACAGCACTCCATTGTTTGCTTGAGAATCTGCCGAATCCACAGATCTGTGTGCGCAGCCACGCATACGTGCAGACACACACACACACACACACACACACACACACACAAAGCTTGAACAGAAGCTGGCATTATCATAGCTATCAGATCCCCGTGGAAACCCTGTGTCCTCCTAATCATGGACGAATACAAAGATGCTATTTTTGGCCCCACCTCCTTGTTCCCATAAATCCCCCTGTATTTCAGAAAGCGAGAAAGAACAACAATAAGGGCTTTCTTGGTGACATGTGACAACTTTAATTAATCAGAGCTTTCCCTTTCTGTTACATTTTCCCCTATTTGTGTCATTGTGTTCACTCTCATTAAAACTGTTTTTCTTCAAATGTACTTTTTTTCCCGCTCTGCTCAGAGGTTGCTGTCGGAGGTGGCGGTGTCAGTGTCAGTGGAGGATAAAGCAGTCAGCAGGTACTGGGTGTCTGTATCTCCTATCTGTCCCGACGGTTCCACTGCCAAGGACCAGAGCTGCTCAGGGGTGCAGCCAGACCAGACGGTAAACACAAAATCAGGACACAGCACTATGAGAGCACACAATTCATTCAATGCAAAAAAAAAAATAAATTTGTCTCACATTTTGCACAGAAATCTTATTGGTCGTATCGGATTACATTCACACATGCTCACACCCTCATCCCTAAGAGCTTTACGTGACGGGAAAGATTTGGCAAATAATCCTGAGTTGAGTGGATTACAGGCCGTATTTAACAGGAAAACATTTCCATGTGATTCTGTGTCATAAAATCCTTACCTTACCTAATATGAGTACAAAATAGGGCATTTTATATTTAGAAGTGGGTCATTGGAGATGCACTGCCTGATACCTGTTCTATTATCCACCCCTAAAAAAGCGCTAGACTGCCTTCACCCTCACTGAGAGTTCATTTGGAAACTTTGGAAACCTGACTGCACAGAAGGCTACTGTCTAAAAATGTTCAGCTGCACACACTGTTTTGGTTCTAATTATAACATTTTCAGAACATTTTTTTTTCTTTCTCTTCACTCCCTTAACTGCCTCTGAGACTTCGCTCCTCTGTAACCTTTTGTTACTTTGTCAAACACCAAGACGTGAAATCTCAAAAGTTTCTCCATCGTACAAGCTGACTGAAGCTCAGACCTTTAATCCATGGGTGGATTAAAGTGAATTACGGAAACTACCCATGCTTACCAGAAAGGTGATAAAAATCAAGACAAAAGTTTGACTGTGTTCTCAAAGCCTTGGCACGCACAATTTTCCACCTAAGCAAAGTCAATAAGATAATTATCACATTTATGTCGCTTAGAGTTCTTTTGTAGCTATTTAGTCACTCTTTTAGATTTACAGCCAGAGTGGGAAATGGCATCTATATGATGATCTATATGAGGCTACTAATATGCTCACAGTGACAAGTGACAAGCTGATACTGAGCAGATATTTCTTCAGTTCATAACCTTAGTTTAGCAGTCAACTGACACAGAGACTGTTGCCAACAACAAACCAGCAGCCTGTTGGAAAAAAAACAACAATGGAAGAAGAAGCCAAGAATGTGCAGAATTTTATCCATCCAGCCATCTGTCCAACCAATAGTTGTTAAACTACACAATGATCAACATTGCCCCCAATAAATCTACACTAATATCTCCTTGTTTATTCACCTTTACGCTTTGTCTTTCAGGTCTACTTCAATGTCACGATTGGCCTGCGTTCCTGTCCTGATGACGGTAAAGATGAAGACATCACAGTCATGGTTCGTCCGGTGGGCTACAACGAGTCCACTGTCGTTAGGATACACTCTAAATGTCACTGCAGTTGTGGACAAATGGGCCGCTGCCATGACAACAACCAGTCGCCATGCAGTGGGCCTCAATACGGCACCAGCCAAGAGCAGAGAGCAGAGCTCGGACAGATTAAGAACTCAGATCCAAAAAGGAACTGCAGAGCAGATGGGTCTGAAGTGGACTGCAGTGGCAAGGGAGTGTGTCACTGTGGGAAGTGTGTGTGTGAGCAGAGCAGGCTTGGGACAGCGTACGGGAAATACTGCGAGATGGACGACTTTTCCTGTCCGTATGAAGGCGGACTGCTGTGTGGAGGTAAAAGGGACACAGTTAGGTTTTAATCTTTGTTTTCTTTTTGTGTAAACAATTGTTCACACGCTTTCCTGTCTGTCCCTGTCAGGGCGAGGTGTGTGTGTGTCAGGTGAGTGTGTGTGCGAGTACGGATGGACCGGTGATAGCTGTAGCTGTGCAGTCTCCACAGCGACCTGCCAATCGCCAAATGGCTTGCTTTGCAGCGGGAAAGGCAGGTGTGTGTGTGGAAAGTGTGTGTGTGATGACACCCAGTACAGCGGAGACTTCTGCGAGAGATGTCCTGTGTGCCAAAGCACCTGTCAATCACACTGGTCAGTTTCTAGCACAAAGCATGATGGGAGTTCTTACTGAACAAGGTGTATGTTGTAGGTAATTTGTTGTGTTTCTATGTGTCTGTTGTACAGGAAGTGTGTGAAATGCCACATTTCTCATGGCCTCACACAACAAGAGGCAGGAGACTGTAATGACACCTGTGCACTACTGGCCAACTACATGGATGATGCATCAGGTACAGTTCAGAGATTCATTTTTTTGTGTAGCACAGTCAAACTTTTAAGCAAACTGGAGTGTTGACTTGCAGCCAGAAGCAGTGAGTATACAATCACACATTTACCTGACAGAGTATTTGTCTTCACTAAAATCAGCTTTGAAAGAGGTTTAGTGGCAGTTCCAGCAGGGAAAAATGCCAAAAGGGCCCCTAGAACATGACAAACACCCATATAGTTAAGTGATAATGTATGAGAGGTGAAGAGCTGTAAAAGTGATCAATTATGTTTATGAGTCTGGATCTCGGTCGTTAACTCTCTCCCTCTCTCTCTCTCTGCATTTCCAGGTCAAGCTGGAGAGATTCAGTGTGTGTACATCAGCCACGACCGCTGTCGTTATCCCTTCCAAACAAGCTCACAGTCTGGTCAGACTCAGCTTTACATTAGCACAAGACCAGGTATGTTAATACACTCATACATGCACACACACACGCACACTTTCATTCGAGGTCACTTCCGTTGCTACCATCGCTCCACTACTACACCCTGGTGTATTTGAGTCAGCAAGCCTGCTGTCAGTGTTACAGCTGTATTTTACATTTCCCCTTCAGTTCCCAGCACACTTTCCCTTATTATTATTATTTTTTTTTTTCAGCCACAAACACACAATTTGAAACTCACATGCCCTGGGTTACACACACACACACACACATATTATTGCACATGTTACAGTTCATCCCCGGCTTCACAATTTTGGGAACAGCACCACTCAGTGTGTGGGGGGGGGGGGGGGGGGGGGGGGGGGGGGGGGGGGGGGGGGGGGGGGGGGGG
>JAVQJX010011897.1:0-11318 GCA_036025115.1 Ambassis agassizii | reverse complement strand
CGCCCCCCCCCCCCCCCCCCCCCCCCCCCCCCCCCCCCCCCCCCCCCCCCCCCCCCCCCCCCCCCCCAGACGAGGGGCGAGGGGTGCTGTACAGTATATGACATGGCATTGTGGAATGTTTGTCTCTTGGTTTTTCCTTTCAGTGTGTTTTCAGACATATTAAAGAACCAGCAGGGATGTGATTATTCAGTCTTTATTCTCTCCACAGGAATTTGCTTTTGGATACCAACGTATCATTTTTAATGAGACTACTTTTTTTTTTTTCCTTCTCACATCCACGACCGGCCTTTGGTTTCAACTGTTCTGCGATCTCGACAGAAACGACTGACTTGGTTTTGGTTAAAGCCACGAGGTGTGTTTCAGCTGCCATCACGTGTATCATCATCACATCTGGAATACAGAGCCGAGCATCTGCACCAGACAGTGGTACAAAAGGTAACTGGATATGAACACGGAGTATCATTTCCACACTTTGGTTTTTGTGGGAAATAAATAAATCAAACAGAGTGTATCAGTTAGCGAGGTGCTGCGGTGAAGACTTTTAAGCCTTCATCCTAAGATAATAAGTGAATGGTCAAATATAAACCCTAACCCTATGAAAGAAAGTGAAGAGTTTCCCCCAAATCTTCACTGATTGTTTTAAATGTTAAAGGGAAAACATTATGCAAAATTCATTTCATTTGATTCTTTTCTGTGTTTATGTTGTTGTGACATCATATCAGGATAAGTCCTGCCCCTTGCTGGTTTGGAGGTATGCTAGCCATATTGGTTTTACTACCATGTTTTTGCTGCAGCATCCATCACTGGCAGGTGAGGACCAGAGGGCCACTCTTTCAGAAAGGGGGTGTGTCTGGCAGCAGGTGATTTGCATTAATGCTGCTCCAACTGAAAGACTGATGAATCTGTAATAAAAACAGATGCTGTGCTCTGATTTAACTGTAATGATAAGACATGAGTGGCACTAACTGGAGTTCCATTCTGCTTCCTCCACCTTATCTTCACTCATAGACTTACTTAGTCTGAACCGACACCCTCCCTCCATCTGGCTCCTTCCCAGATGGAGGTTTCCAGGTCAGTGACAAAGGAGATGGGGGCATCAAGATGCAGGCCACCACAGCAGACAGCTCCAACCCTCCTCAGCAGCTGTCAGAGTGTGACAGCAGGCGGAGGTGGAGGTGGGTATTAAAAGGTTTCAGATAAACTGCTCAGCCACCCCTCCTGCTCCACCAGGCTAAGTGCTGTTTCCCCAGCCTCCTCTGCCTTGGAGGCCCACCGCCTTTGAAACCGGAGACGACCTTAGTGTCTCCAACAATGTGAGCAGTGGAGCAGAGTGGGGACGGGCACCCAGAGGTCAGCAGCGTCCCACCAGTGTAGATTTACTGATGGGTCTATTTAGCTCGCCACGTCCACAGTGCCATGTCCAAAAACTGCCTGCCCTCACTTTAACACTGCCTCAATGCTGGTCCATTTACACTTGACTGATACAAGCAGGTTTGGGTGTCAGCACAGACAGACACATGTGGTTGCAGTTTAAATATCCACTGGAGGACTGTTGATGTAGTCTTCACACTGTGGGTCCTTTAACAAATGTGTTCATCATTTTGTATCAGTGTTCTACTCAAACACAGTTCAGTAATGCTTCACCTAACACGGCACTCATGTCAACTGTCACTGAAATACATCCAAACTGGATTTCATGCTTCAATAACACCAGACAATACAGAGCCAGTGTGAGACTTTTCAGGACGTTTGCACACTGACAACAAAATGGCAGCAGCAGATTTCTTCATTCACCAAAGGAAGGCTGTGTCTGTCTGGTATTACCACTGTCCCTTAAAAGCAAAGGTGGAACCAGCTTTCATCTAAGAGGTCAGTGTATGATTTTCTCCGAAAAAGCGACAGGTTTCAGGACTGTTTACTTGTTACTCCAGTTTTTGTGGAGTCATTGTCTATATTAGGTCATAGCTGTCCACATTGCTGAGCTCACAGTTGTGTTTTCTTAAAATGACTAGGCCTGAGTTTAGCCTGTCAAGCCCCCAAAAAATGGTTACAGTAAAGTGACCACGCAGCTGACGTCTTTGGGTCATTATACTCCCCCCTATCCAGGTGCACATAAACAGACACTTTCTGGGAAACTGAATCAGGAATGTGAGCAGGGTAAATAGCCTTGCCAAGAATGGCCACTCCCCATTAAAGCTTTACAGTTAAAGGGATATGCCACCACATGAATGTATCAAAATAAAGCAGAAATCCTTCATACGAGCTCACGTAAAATGTGCCATCATGTCTTGTTTGTTGTTTGGATGGGAGTCAGGAATTCACCGTGTTACAACAGTTGTCTGTTCAGTCGAGTTTTTGGCATATAGATGAATGTACACAGCAGATGGTGTTTTCTGTTACATAACACCTCTTTAGAGGAAGGGAAATATCAAGACGAAACTTATGCATTCAAAAGCAGAATCTCTCATAAACCCAAAGACCTCCTTGTCCTCCTCTGACACAACAGATGGGCTGTACAACTTCTTAAACCTCAGCGATATGTACTGCACAGTTGTTTTTCTGCTGTTTCCTCCCTCACTTTGTTTGTTGTTGCACAAGCTGCTGCCAGCAAAAGATCCTGTGACTCCGCTGGCAGCATCGCCTGCTTCCCAACAACCCTCGAAGAAAATGGCATAGCATCATAGCAGTGAGGGAGTAGGACACACTTTTAATCAAACCGGATAAGAGTTTCCTCGTCTTTGTCACATGAGAAGCTGACCAGGTTTAAGAAGCCTCTGTGGTATCAGACCTCAGGCTACATCACTTTCTTATCTGTTGACGGCATCAGTTCTTTAAGCTCTGATCACAAGCTGCATGACGCCACATACAACCATTCCAGCTGAGCGACAGGAATCCTCTGTTTACAGTACACTTTCATACTCAAGCATAAACTACATTTCCCAGAAGATTTTTTTTTATAAAAAAAGAAAAAGCAACACTAACACTGCTCTGAACTCTTCTGCCCACAGCTTCCGAAATGAGCGTAAGCAGGAACTCCAGAAGAGTTTAAGGTTAGCTAACCCTCTCCTGGTGGAGGCAGGAAATGGATTTTCCATAGGAGGGGTGCAGTGTGTACAGAACAGCAGCTTTGGAACGCAGCCAGACATGGAGTGCCACAAGGTTGAAAAACAAAAGGGAGCTGCCACACCTCTGTGTATACTTGATGATGTTCACAGAAAACTGTGCCAGCTACTGTTTCCATGTATAGGTTTAAATTCAAAGGAAAATATTTTGGTTCTCTTCATTTTGGTTGAATATATGATACAACCCAAGGCGAGCCAGCAGTTTTAAGTAAAGTCAAGTGAGGCCAAGCTTTGAGCAGTAGTCATGGGTTAAGTTTTACCTTGTAATAGGATTTAAGATCAGGCATAATAACACAGGTCCCTGTGGCTTTAAGCTCCAGGCACTTCAGAAAGGCGTCATTATGCAAACAAACTGCCTATTACAACAGTATGTGCTCGCAGGCCAAAACCCAGTCAGCAGTTACTGCCTGATGCCTCCACGTAGGTTTGCATTGCTTTTTCGTTATTTTTTTTCGTCATATAGTAGCACCATCACAAAGCGCTTGGCGCCCTTCAGTCTCTCAGTCAGTATCTGTCTTTATAAAAAGGTGCCAAGAGTCTTTTTTTTTTCTCTTTAGGAGGCTCTGAAGCCCTCTTCAAAAGGTGCTTAGTTGCTCTTACCACAGTGCAATTCAAAGGGTCCTTGACTTTTTATGTCCAACAACATTTAGAGAGAGCATGGACAGGTTGGTCTACAGCTTTAGCAAAGACCACAGAAGAAAGGCAGATTTCAAAAGACTGATTCCCACTTTGTGGGCTGTGGCATTGCCAAATAACAACAAAATATTAATAATAATAATAAAAAACAAAAACAAATTAGACGTATTTGCTTTCTAGATCTACAAGTGTTTTTCTCTATTTGTCATTGCAATTCAGGAAGTTGCGCTACATAATCAGGTCAGGGGTTGAGGAGAGGGCTGGGGGAAGGCATTGAGGACACTTCCCTTTTGTGGGTAAAAAATAAAGCCACTGCAGATAAGCGAGAGGAGCACCAGGCTGCAGAGCAAGACAGCTGCCCAGATAATGACCTGGCAGTCACTTCCTGTCTGCTGCACCACAGCCTCTCAGACCTGTGATGTTAGTGCAAGTCTTTAAGTAATGTGGGTAAAACATGACAACAGTCACCTTATCTCTCACTTTACAGAACATGTAAGATGTGGTAATGGTTGGCAGCATCTGAAGCAGTGAAAGGATTTGGTGGAGTGTTTCAGCAGTATCTTTGGTCAGTTTAAATTAAGGTGCAGTTTTCTCTTCCTTTTTTTTTTAAGTTTGCTTACATTTTGATGGGGTGAAGAGGAAGTCAAAGAGGGGTTGGGGTGTGTTAAAGCTCCAAGGACTTTTCCACAACAAACAGCCTGTTGTTTCCATTAACAGTTGCTCTGGCACCAGGACTCCATAACTTGTTGTGTGTCACAACGCTTACTGACATTTCAGATGCCGATGTAATCCAAATGGTATGCAGTGCTTCTATAGGAGCCCAGCCAAATAAAAAAGAAAGAAAAAGCGTGCGCACACACACACACACACACACACACACACGCTTCTTTGTTTTCCTGGCCTGGGCTCCTCCCACTTCCTTATTTTAGAACTTCCTCTATCCTCAAATGCCCCCTCGCCCTCGGCTCACTACCGGTCCCCTGCCGACAACTACGACCATCTACAAAACAGTGCAATGTCTATTCATAGGCACAATGGGATACAAATACAGCACACAGGGGGAGAAAGGAACACTATACACGCTCATACTGTATGTTACACGCACGCACATACGCACACACACAGACAGAACACAGACACATCAGCAGCAGCTCTGGCCTGGTGGTGGTTGTGGTGCAGCCTGCAGAGACAGAGCGGTGAAGACGGCTGCTGTTTGGAGGGCCAACAGGAGAGGGACCGGCAGAAAGGGTGGCAATTTACTGCAATTTTGTTTAGGCTACTCCTTCCTCCGCTCCTTTCCCAGCCTCTCCACCTCTGTGCTCTTACTCAAATGACATGAGCGTGGCGGAGGGTGTAGAGAAGCTCGGCCAGGTTGGTGGTGCTGAGAGGGGAGGGTGAGGAAGGGGGGTTGTGGAGGAAGGCGCGGATGCTGGGTGGGTTTATCCCGCTGTCTCGTCTTCTCCCTGTGGGGGGTCTTTGCGCTGGTTCTGACCACCCGCGCTGGCTGCCAAAATTCTCTGCACAAAGTCTTTGGTCCGCCCAGCAACTAAAGGACCTGCAGTTGTCATGGAAATAGATTAGGGCAATGTGATGAGAATTTAAAATAATACTGTTTTCACAATTAAATTTGTTCAAAGTGCGCTCCTTATGAACAGTGCATATTGTCGCGGTCACCCCTGGTCACTGATATAGGCTGACCAGGGGTCAGGTCATGCTAGTGGGCTGACTCATTTTCAGAGTGCAGGGAGGAACAGGAAGTACCAGTGAATGAATGACAGGCTCCAATGCACCAAGACAGCAAGAGGACCTTTGCCAAATTGGTCAAATTATTCTCCCTCTGGCTGCATAACACCAACAGCCAATCCATGGTGGAAATTTCTCAGAGTGCAGGTAACCATGACTATATGCTATCATGTTAGCTCAGTCAGCCAGTGTAACTCACCGCTGGAGTCTCTGAGGATGTCTTCCAGGCGTTGGGTCATCCCTCGCTCATCCGTGTCCTCTTCCTCACTGCTCTCCACCCGCCGTCTAATCACCTCCTTAATCCGCAAAAGAGCCCCCAACAAGTTTTCTGTACATGAAAAAAAAAAGAAAATTAGTACTGCTTAGGGAGAGGGATTAAGGATACATTTTGGTTTGGAGTGAAAAAAACTGAGGTTACAGTGCTGGCCACACATCTAAGTAGGAACACATTTCATAATAATTTGAGAGGCGATGCTTGTTTTGAAGAGTAAGAATGAAAGTAAATGAAATGAAAGGGAATGTAATTTTCGATTTAAGCTGAAATAGAGAGAGAGAAAGTGAAACAGCAGTGGGCATCTTAAGCAGGACCATTAACGTCTTAGAGCCCCACACCCAGCTATAAGAGATCCAACTACCTGCAGACATGATGATAAGTTTTAGGAAACATGTTGTCTTGAGTCAATATTGAGCTTTCCTGGAATATCGGAACCCTCAATGCTGACTGAATCATCAGCATCTTCTGTGATCCTGGCTCCTCCCCCTGAGATGTCATGGGACCCAGTGTTTCTGTTAGAGCACATCATTCTCATACTGATATGATTTCTCTTTTGCCCATTGTTTGCCTTAGCAGGGACTGTGCATGTGAAGGATCACAGTGGGTCCTAGCATCCACCCCCTCAAGTCTCTATAGCATACACACACAAAGTCTGGAGGCTTCCCAGCACTGGCAGAGCACCAAAGTCCAACTTGTTTGAAGTTTGCTGTTGAATCTGCGGCAAAGTATGTAAAGTGTGTTTTGTATAGATGCAAATCACAGTGATGGGGAGAAAGAGAACAGAGAGAGAGAGAGAGAGAGAGAGCGAGCGAGTGAATGGTCCACAGGAGGAGGGGGAAGATCAGGGAAAAAGGAAGGGAATGTGTGAGGTTAAGCCTTGTGTATTTTGGCTTACTGCCAGGAGAACAACAAAAAAACGTGTGAGCTACAACGAAAGCCTTTACAGTGAACTACTGGAATGGGATCAGGAATGACTGGAATGTTAAAGAAGAAGAAAAGGACAAAGGAAGTTGGATGCTGGTTATGTTTGAATTCAAAGAGGTCAAATCAAACCAAATGAGGAAGAGGAGGAGGAGGCAGGAAGGACTCGGCTGACACGTCTGGCATAAGTGTTGATCAGGAAAAGGTGAAGTCATACTTCTCAGGTTTTACTTCAGTCAGTGTGTTTGCATATTCCTCAGGGGTTTTGTTACTATTGGCTTTCTGAATTGAGCTGGATTTATAAACAGAGCATTTAAAGTGTTTAGACAAGATGCTTGTTAATTTGGCTGGATTTGTATTTTATTTTATAATGAGCAGCAATCACTGCAGCTTCTTGTTGTTTGGAACAGGACCAACCCACGGGAATTAGGGCCACAATGATTCAAAAATAAAAAATAATTTTGACTTTCACCTCATAATCCAGATTTAAGCAATATAATCCATACAGAGAAGGCTTCAGAAATGGTCAGACCTGTTATTTTGTAAATGGCATTTTTCACTTCAAAATATATTTCATTTATTTTTGACAGGAGCACTAATCCTCTCCTGTATGGACAGCAGTGGATGAGGGTTGTGCTGATGATTGCACTGTCAATAGAACTGCTGACAGAAAGTTCATCTATGTTTATTTACACCTAGCAGTAAAAGCATCATTCTGCAAATGATTGAGTGAGTTTGTTTCCTCTGTTGGCATTTGACCTTGACTTGTGAGTAAGCCGTGTACCACACATTCTTTCAATATCAAAAAGGCTGTTAGCGACTGACCATACTCCTGGTTCAGCCCCCACAGCTTGATCTTGTTGGCTTCATGTTGGGCCTTCTTCTTCAGCCGGCAGGCCCTATAAACAGAGAAAAATAAAACACAGTCATTCTGTGGGACAGGAAACGCTGCTCTAGTATTCCCATTCTCCACATGATCCTGTTACTGAGCCGGTTGGCTCACACTGAGAGCAGCTGGAGAGCAATGAGTGGAGGACGTATTTCCAAACTGCGAGTGAGATTGACTGAAAACCCTCTCTCACCCCTCCAAAGTACCATTTGACACCACAACACTTTGGTTTGGTTTCAGCGTATTTGGAGCTGAGAATGAAACAATCAATGCATGTTAAATATTAATGCGTCTCATGGGGACTATTCTCTGCAATGTGCAACGAATTTCTCTTTTTCCTGCAGCTGTGAGTCAGCTAAATGAAACTTAAAGAAAGTAAATATTTGCAGGTCAGCAGTGCTGGACAGAATATTTTTCTCACATGTTGGATTATGCCTCATCTAATTTTTTCTTTTCGTAGCATAACCCTGGAGCTTTGAGGAGGACACAGTTCAGCTGTTCTTAATTGTTGCAGGTGATGACACATACCACAGCTTTCCACATTTTTGCAAATGTGTGATGTTTTTTTTCTTTGTCTCCGTCTGCCTGACTGCAAATCCAGAAATACACCCACAGAAGACATACTGTTCATTGTAATGCATTAGCTACAGCTACAAATTGATTTAATTTTTGTAGTGACTAAAAGAAACCTGTGGGAGCTCACAGGTAAAGAAAAGCAGCAGGTTAAAGCCTCTGGTACTTACATGGCTTTGAAGAGTTGCTGCTTACCTATCTCTGATATGAGCTACACAACAACAGTGCTGGCCGAAAGTTAGTGAACCCTGCCAAGTCGAACCCTGGACTGTGAGTTAATGTGGCATCTACTCAGCACTCAGGCCAACATGAGAGGAAGAAAAAAGTAGTCTCCTCTAAATGCCTATCTCAACATTTTGGGAACATGTTTATTTGCCATCTTCATCAGTTATTGCATTTGATATGCATTCAAAGATCACCCAAGTTACAAAAGCTCTGCCCCGGTGAGCATAGCTGCAGATTACAGTAATTCAAAAGCAGTTAGTGGATTTCAGCCAGAAATTCTGTTGCTTTTAACACTGGTGTTAGCAGGCCCTTGAAACAAAAACACAAAGACTGGTGGCAGGGTGGGGGAGTCGGAAAAACTTCTGTTCCTTTTAGATTGTGAGGGGTCTGATTTACATTTATAGAATATGCTAACAGTTTCTATCTCCTTCCAGTGTTTTAACTAGAAGCTAAAGAAAAGAAAAAGCTTGGAAAACATCAAGGTCAAGCATTTGAACTCAACAATGAACCTTTAAACGTGGGAAACATGTCATGCTGTGTACTGCTCACGCAAGGGGGAAATGGATATCATTCTTCATGAGTAGCCACCAGGAAGAAATATTTTCCAAAATAATGGAGCCCAGTCACATATTTCCCCTGCTAACTGCAGAGGCACCACTGCTGTGGACTAGGTGTTTTATCTCATTGCTGCCCTGACCGTCCAGAGCAGGTTGTTTTCATCATGATTTGGGGAAAGAATGGGGATTATCCCAGTATTAACCCTGATCTGTACTTGGGTATTCACAAATATTCCTGCATAAAAGAAGTGAATCTTCACAGATGTGATTCCTGCATATTACGTTAAAACATGAACTCAGTGACATTACAGTGTGTATGTGAAAATACACACTGCAGCCTTTACAGAAATCATTCCCTTTCAGTTTCTTTCTTCGCCTTTTTTTCCACCAGATTTCTATCGGATTGACTGTTTGTGTCATGTTTAATGTCTGCTTGAACTAACAAGATATTCCCAGAGTCCCCCTCCTCTTTAAACTGCCTGTAATAATGTCCTGAATTCTGAATTCTCCCCCTCCCTGCACAGATGAACTTTATATGACCCATCTTTCTCTCTACATCTAACTCCTCGCCTCTCTCCTCAAGACTGCCTGAATTCCTTCTATTCAGCTTTTCGTTCTCATCCTAACTGCCTCTGCCACGATAATGTCCAAGGTAAACGTCTTAAAAAAAGAGCCAATCACTGTAAAATTGGTCATGACCTACCTTTTCAAAAGTAAATGTGTATTATTGCAGTTTCTTCTGAGGTTGGTTTTTAAAGGTCACATACTGCGTTGTGTTCCTCTAATAGCCGGCTGAAAGCAAAGGCTTACAAAGCCCAGGAAGTAAGACTAGTTTCTTTAGATTTCAAATGAATTTATCGAATAGCACTCAGATACATTGTTTCCCTCAGTGAATTCCCCTCTACACATGCCTCCCAGAAAGACTATTCGAAGGTCAACTATTAAATGTACAATATGTTTGAAAAGCAATCATGACAAGGCTAAGACTACAGAAACCCTGCAGGATCCACTTTTCTGCCAACACTTAAAAAAACTCTCATAATAAATCAATACATCAATGCAGAACGTTTGGAGGGCAGAAGATGTAGGAGTGTGCTAAAGAGCATGAAGTACCTGGAGGCCAGCTTGTTCTTCTCCTTGCGGGACCGTGCTCGGGCCACAGCAGGCAGGTCATTGACTGGGCCCATGCCGTCGATGGCAGTGTTGAGCTTCTGCAGCTGCTCCCCAATGTTGCAGAGCTTCTGGGGGTTTGGTGTCAGGTCGCTGGCGTCTGTTTTGCGGGCTTTGCGGCGTCCTTTTTTCCCTGAATGAACAACAAAATCTCTCATATACATGCATGACGGTGCTTAATGTTTAATATTGAGGTAGTAGTTTGATCTTCCTGGAATGTGTGGGATTTGAGGTGCCAAGCTGCTGCACAGGTTGACATAAGATTCACTTATCAGAGGAATGTTGAAAAATTCACATTTTGACATAAAACTTGTATGTAGGCCACTCGCCTGAGGGTCCCAATCTGATTTGTGTCACATGAGAGAAGAGAAATGGGACGCTTTCAGCTGCACTGTGTGAATGTGGGTTTAATGACTTCTGTTGCTAAAAGGCCCGTTCAGTGGATCTTTACACTTTTCAGAATCACCTACCAGTGATTAACAACCTGACAGTTATCTTTTATACTTATCAGCAACACGTTTTACATCAAAAATTGGTCAATTGTTTTACTTGTTATTGATGTTATACAAAAAAAATCCATGAAAATACTTCATTAATTGATCTAATACAGGTCTCCTCATTTGAGCACACAGTGTGTAATGCAGTATTCTCACCCTCTCTGCGGTACAGTGTGCTGGGTAGAGTACTGGAGCTCCAGGACAGAGACCAGTGGACGTCCCCGCCCAGTTTTTTCTTTGTGGCTGACTCCCGGGCGCGCCTGTACTCCCAAAAGCAGCGACGCTTTGACGGGCGCTCACCCATCTGCCTAGCCGGCTCTGCTTCCACCTCTGCAGACACAGATACACACAAGATGAATTTGTGCACTAATGTAAATGTATAAAAGACTTTGTAATTCAAACAACAGAGGAAATCTGTCCTTAAAAATAAGTAATATAATAAACATGACTGAGCTTCTATGTCCACTCTAGCCACTGTCCAAGCTTCAGTTCCCGGTGTATGACACATCACTGCCTATTGAGCTAAAAGTGTTGGTCTTCTTTTGCTTTCTTGTCCGATTATATGTTGTAGTTCAATTTCACTACAAAGCAGACTGCAATAAATGTTAAATGAATATGAATATATAGTCCAAGTAATATATAAGCTGAACCACTGAAGAAAGTTCAATAACCCTCAGAGCTCCAGTCCAACTTGACTGTGGGCTAACTGCA
>JAVQJX010011890.1:0-17290 GCA_036025115.1 Ambassis agassizii | reverse complement strand
GATTGTAAACACTGGTGTGTAGTAGTTGGAATTGATTTAATATGATACACTGACATCTTCTATGCATCCTGGGGCAACACAGAAGTATGTTTGGACCTCTGGTGAAATAAATCCATTTTATGGTTGATGTATACAGAGCTCACCGGCGTGCTTTTTTATTATTATAGGTGGGGGTGTGGTGGTGATAAAGGATGAGTGTGTAACTGTATTCTTCATTATGTGGATATTACTGTGTGATCTGCGTTAGTCAGGTTATGACGTGTTTCAGACATTTTGATTGTCTTCTATGGAAACTTCTGTGAGGAAGAGGATTTTACAGGTGACCCTCCATCATCACATGGAATGAGGTATGTACAACACCTTCAACAAATGGGTTATATGTATGCATATGGGAAGTAGGATTTTGGTCAGTTTCACAATATGTGCAGCACTGTAGGGTAAATAAATGATTAACAGGATGGAGGTTTCATTCAAATGAGGCAGAAGGTTTAGACAGCGTGTGGGGGATCAGATTGAATCGAGTCTTTGTTGTAAAAATACATGCGTTTAACTTAACTGTGAGGCTGTGTCAAGAATGCCTACATCACAGTCACCTCATGCATATTAAATTCATAAGTGCAGTGCCAAAAGTCAGAATTTAAAACAAAGCATGAAGTTTGTTTTGTTAAACACTACAGGATGTGTGGAGCTGCCTGTGTGTTTACTGAAGTGAAGTTTAGCTTCTCCTTGGCTCTGTTGTTATTTGATGTAAAATAGGAATATTTTAATTTGAAGGATTTCAGGGAGAGCTTTCTAAAAACTGAGTGCTTTTGTTTTTAGGTGCACATTTATGTCTATATACTGAGAGTAATTAGTGTAGCTGGGTTTAGGTGTCATTCATCAGGCTGGCCTCATCAAGTGTGTTCTTTCTGGTCAGCTGTATGTTGTGCTGACTTGTAGCAGCATCGTTTGTGTTCGTTGTTCCTGTGTAATACCATGTTAAAGTCCTTTAGAAGTAAGCTGAACAAAAATCATCTGCGCTGCTAACCATTTCTGTTGATTGTATTTTGAATCTTATCTCCAAGGCCGTGCACACATCTCAGTGGTATGCAGCACTTCACAGCATGGACACTGAAAAGCTCCTGAGCTGCTCTCTGACTGTGTTCCTGTGCATGTCCATGAGGACTGGCTGCTGTCCTTTTGGTTACACCACGTTGTTCTGGGGACTCTGACGGACATGTTAGGTATTTGGAATATAATAATAATATAAAGATGTAATGGATCAGGCAGATTTTTAAAAATGTATTATTGATTGTGGGGAACAAAATCACACAACATGTCAAGATGGGCATGGATACAAAGTAATGCAGCACCTTTCAAAATAAAAGCACCTTATTCTCCCATAAGTGCAGACAAGGACCTGGTGACCATGAAATGACTGACTTTCCTCAAATGCTTTGTGTAGACGAAGCACACATGAGTCCTGGCTGAAGCAGGTTTATTAGCAGCTCTGAACCTGAAACCTCGACTCCTTTTATGTAGACATGCTGAGCTGGTTTCATAAAACAAGGATTTCTTTTTAATGAGTCAAACTCCACCACCTTTTGTAGGACTTTCTCATCTTCATCAATCAGTTCTTCTGACAGAAAATGCACATATTTAATGCTAACAGATTTAATAAAATCTAAACTTCAAGGTTAAAGATTTGAAATTCTGGGATTAAAATCAGAATTATGATTAAAAAAGTGTATATTATAGCTACATGTATGTATATATATCCAATAACGAAGCAAACATATTTGTCAGGAAAAACAAAATGGGGGGACATATTTGTAGTTTCTAGCTCTTTGTGTCTTTGTGTGGTTTCTATCCTAAACGTGCCTGCTGACCAGTGTCACCTGATGTCTTTTACTTTGAAGATCTTGGCGGAAGTGTGCGCTGCTTACTGTGCAGAGAGAGAGAGAGAGAGAGCGAGCAGCGCGCAGACGGACGGACAGGCAGGAGGAGAGCCGCGGGTCCAGGGACAGCAGCAGCCGCAGGACACAGCGCTGAAATGGGAGTCGAGCTCGAGACGATCAGCCCCGGTGACGGTAACGCTGCTGCACGTGTCTGTCTCTGCATGTCTCGCGTGTGTCCGTCACATTAAAGCGCTTCACGTTTGCTCCGTGTCCACAGGGAGGACTTTCCCCAAAAAAGGACAGACGTGTGTGGTGCATTATGTCGGTGAGTGTCAAACAAGAAACTTCTCTGCATGCATGGACACATTCCGCACATGTCCCTCTGGGTGAGGGGGTGAGGGTAACAGCTCTCCCCTGCACCGGCTTGGTGTCCCCCTCTTTAAAAAGAGCCACAGAGGCTGCGCCGGCGGCCCGTTAGCGCAGCGCAGCGCAGTGAAGCCGCAAACTGCACAGCGGACATTTGCAGCCTCACAGCTCCCAGGCTGTGACTCCTCAGTGGGGCAAAGAGGCATGGCTGCCACTCACAGCATTTAACCCCTTCATCTCACACTGACTCTGTCCACAGCAGCAGCAGCAGCGGTGCGTCCCGAGGAGCGCTGCGCTCCGGATCCACCACTGCGTAAAATAATGCGCGCTTCAGCGTTGGACCGAGCGCGCCACAGAGCAGCGGGGAGATGTGACTATGAAGAGACAAATAACACTCTTCCTCTTTTGTTAGGATGATAACAATAAAACCATGCAGACGGATTCCGCCGCAGGGCTCAGACAGACAGACAGACAGACAGCGGGGCTTTAAATCCCGTCTGATTTGCAGCGCTTTCTGTCTTTGTTGGAGTTTCTCTGGGGTCGTTGGGGGGGGGGGGGGTTGGTGGCGTTTAGCTGAGCGGATTAAAGCGTCTGGGGCGACTGTAATAATGGCACAGTGTTATTGTACAGTGACAGCACATACACTGGACCTGCTGCATTTACACTGAAATAATCCTGTAATACACACAGCTAAACACATCATTATGGATTAATGTACCAACTGTCCTCATAGCTCAGGCTCATTAGTTTCTCACTACAGGCTGCCATGTTAATCATCATTTTGTCTGTAGTCCAACAGTCCATCACAGACTGAACGTGGACTCAGACTAATGCGGCTAAAAACACTGTACTATAGAAAAAGATCCATAAACTTTATAGTGATGTCATAGTCATGTGATCAGGAAATAGTTTGTCTATAGCATAACAGTGAAAAAGCTCACAATGTCGATGCTAATATTTAATATTTGGCCACGTTAACATAAGTAAAGCAGTTCTTTACTTGACCACTAGAGGCTTGCTCTAAAAAGGCATCAAACCCCATAGAGCTGCGTATTAAAATGCTCAACAGACCCCCATGTAAAGCAGGGGCAGCTGACAGTCTGCTGCTGCTGCAGACTGAAGAAACTCCAAATGTAAACGGCACAAAACATGACATGAGCCGGACTCCTCCAGACTGAAGCGTTTCATTTCAATCCAGCAGCAGCAGCAGCAGCAGCAGAGTGCATATCGGTCTGCACCTGTTGTCAGTTTGGCAAAGCCGCTCTCAGTCGAGTTGCCTGGTGAGACAGACATAACTCACTCTGTAACACAAGCCTCTTTGCTTCCAGATTATGTAACGTGACGTAAGAGGCCTGAAACATTTTTAAACTGAGTTTTTTAGGCATCAACATTCCTCTACTTTTTCTTTTTTTATATCACACAATCGACAGGATTTCCTCTCTGTGCCGTCTCCCTTCCTGTCGTACCACAAAGCAACATGAAACAGGATCTTCCATTACACAACCAAGCTGTTGTTTTAATGAATGCAGGCGTCTCTGTGAAGATTTTTTAAAAAAGTGGGATTTTCTGGGACTTTGGACGGGCTCTGTTGTTATGAGTGTGAAAACTCCGAGCTTGGCTCAGACTTTTCTCAGCTCTTACTGATCACTCCATTAGGCTTGTATCAGTACATGCCTACACGAGGACAGGACACCCACTCCACTGCCTGGATTATAGCCTGCGTCTTGCTAGCCGCCCCCTGATGTTCCCATCGACATGTGCAAATGTTGCACCTGCACACACATCTCACCACGCCAGCCTCCACACGCACACACACACACACACACACACACACACACACACACGCAGCGTGCTAATAACAGTAATAGCGCTGGTGTAAATAGTCTGTTCTGCAGATTGATGCTTGCGTTTTCCGAACTGAAAGCCACCCTGCAGACAGCTGCTGAGGCTATTTCTGATATCCTTGGAATCCCTTCATACACACACAGGAATGTCAGACAAGCTCGGAAGATCGATTCGTTTCTTACAGTTTTACGAAATGTGAACTGCAGCTTTTACTTTTCGGTTTCCTCCACATTGGAGGGCCATTTACAGTGATCGTGCCTGTTTGGAGGGTCTGTGTGTTTTTAAAGGTGTGCATCAGCAGCTGCTCCACTTTCACCCCCCCACCCCACCCGTTCTGTGTCTGTTTGTTCACAGGCTCCCTGACAGACGGACGGAAGTTTGACTCGTCTCGTGACAGGGACAAGCCTTTCCGGTTCAAGATCGGGAAACAGGAAGTGATCAGAGGATGGGAAGAGGGTGTAGTGCAGGTAGGATTCAGGGCTCAGAGCATCTGCTGTCATGTTTCAGCACACAGCAGCTCACTGTCTAATTATTGGTTTAAAAGTGGTCCTCCATGTATGACACTTTAATTCACGCATATCAAAATTATACCAAAACACAAAAATCTGAGAGCAGATTTCTGTTTCCAAAAATGAAAGCATTGTTGTTGCTCATATTGTCCATAAGATTGCATGGATGCATGGTTACCCATAATCCTTCACTTTAGAGCCTAAATATGAGTTCATGTAGGAGGTAATGAAAAACTTGACAAACATTGTCAAATGGAAAAAGATTTTTCAGCTACTGCTCACAAACTCCATTGCTTAACAACTACCAACAAACAGCTGCTGCAGTTGACCTCGTCTTCAAACTGACCTTTATTCCCTGTTGTTCACTAATGCACACACACAGCAGCACTGACACACTGCCTGACCAGACACAGACACAGAGACAGGGACAGGACCATGCATACGTCTGTTAGCACAGCCAGATGGATGATAGAGTTAATGATTCCAACAAAAAGATGTTTTATTTGTTTTATCGTTCGTTTACCACTAAGCCTCATGTGCTGCTTTTCTTCACATGTAGGCAGTGTAAGTGTGAGTGTGTGAGGACAGTGTGTCCTGCAGTGGAAGGAGACACGCTGCTCACTCATTCTCTCGTTGCTACAGTCTGCTTATTAATGCATTGAAATCAGCGTCACGCAGCTGAGCAGCTTCAGCACACATAATTGGTGTGGAAAGAAGGAAATCATGCTGCTCATAATGTTCTTTGTTCATCTGCTGAAATACATGAATTTATTGACATGCTTCTATTACGGAGTTTTCCATTAGCTCACATGCTCAGCCCCACAGTGCACTGACAGAGGGATCTTCAACGTCCCATTAGCAGGTTTCTCTTCCTGACTGTGACAGACAGAGGACTGTTTTATAAGCTGCTGTGTCTCCTCACACATCCAGATGAGTGTCGGTCAGAGGGCCAAGCTGACCTGCTCACCTGACTACGCTTATGGAAACAAAGGCCACCCGGGTATCATCCCTCCCAACGCCACCCTCATCTTTGACGTGGAGCTGCTGGGATTGGAGTGAAGCTGTATTATTTTGTGGTTGAGTAAGTACGCACACACACTGCACTCCTTTGTGTCTGATCCTCAGGGCCCTGAGCCTGGAGCTAGCATGTGCAAGTGAACAACTCTATTGTAGCGTTAGCCTTATATTAGCAGCTGGACAGCCTGTTTGACCTATAAAGTCAGAATCCAATGATAATCCAGTTCAAATCCTGAGAATCAAACCAGACTTCATCTTCACAGGTTTTAGCAGATTAAAAATGTTAAAATACATAAAAAGTCAAAACTGTCTAAATGTTGCAGTATCCTTAGTCCTCTTCCATGTGTTGTCACAAATACCAACAAAAAAATGGAAATACTCAAAACACGGTGGTGTGTGTGTGTGTGTGTGTGTGTGTGTGTGTGTGTGTGCTCTGTGCACAGAGTCTCTACACTGTGGAAATATTCACATTAATTTGCAGGTACAACATCCGAGTGAAATGTAAACTGTGTGCGACTGATAGTAAGTGTCTGCCAGCTCGGCCTCAGAGAGCACCATGATGAGGAGAGAGCTGCACTTTAAACTGTCACTCAGAGGAAAGCGGATGCTCTGTTTGCTTTATACGTGGTGGAGGAGACTCTTCCAACCATTAATAATAATAATAATAATAATAATGGATAGGAGTGTTTATTTTTGGTAATGCTACAGCTCTCATCTGTGTGTCTGCAGGAGGATTTAGACGCCTATCCACTGTGTGAATATTCACCACGTGTACATTTCTCAGTAATGACACTGCTTTTTGTGAAGCTGACCCGAATAATGACAGCACCTAAACGCAAATTGCCCTTAGTACTACATAATAGTAAATATACATACATATATATATAAATACAGTATATAGCTTTTCATTTGCGTTTGTCCCATAACCTGTGCATTTGTACAGTGTCTTTCTGTTTGGAGTCCATGTTCAGAGTGAGTAGACCAGGGCTGCTGGTTCCTTCCCCACCCTGCCCACCTGTGTCCCTGCATGGGCAAGACATTAAAATTGCTCATCAGCACTTACGAGTGCTTTGGAGTAGGTCCTAATGAGCGCTATATAAATTTTCATTCAGACATCAGTCACGTCTCACTGACCCACTTCCTGTATTCATTCTACGTCTGTGTTTCTGCCATGTGTAACTGGCATTATGCTGAAGGACAGAGAGGGAGCAGAGCGCTGTCAAGAGGCTGCAGTGTCACACACATTTCTATACACAAGCTCTTCAGCTGCTTTACTATACACACAGCTGATGTGCACATAGTAAAGTGAAGAGCTGTGAACCTCTGCGACACTGAATGGAGCTGAGCTCGTCTCCTTCACACGTTTTCATTAAAGAACAGTAACACACAGCGCTGATAAAGATGGAAAATAATGTGTGCAACAACAACAACAACAACACAAAGGTGTGATCAATAGGTACGGCCTGTGGGGACTGACTCAGCCCCTACAGGCTGTGAGAAGAACTGCGGCTTCTCTGTGTGATTGTGAGCTTTAACACAGAGCCTGTGGTTTTATAAACATTAAAGCCGCCATGCAGTTAAAGTTTTATTTGTGTTGTCTTCACAGGTGACTTCCTACCTGGGTGAGTTAGAGAGAAGCTCGGAGAGTCTGCACTTGATTCTATCAGAGGCTCCGTTTATTATTTCACTACTTCTTTCATCAGATTATGACAGGTTGTGTTATTTCTGTCTCTGTGACTGACTTCATTCATATATATATATATATATATATATACATATATTATTATTATATATTTGTTCCATCCTATTGTTCCTCTTAGAACCTCATGGGCCATAAACCTTCCAGACCTCCACGGTTCTTGATTCTTGAATTGTCTCCAACAGCTTTTCTTTGTGATTTTTTGAAGTTATACTGGGAAGTACACAAAAACGCCAATGAAGCACTAGCAGCGACATTCACCTCTAATGAGTCAATGCGTACTAGTATTCTAATGTTTGAGAGCTTGTTATACTTTACAATCTAAAAGCACACATTTGTACCTGTCCTGCTTCCAGCTGGATTCTGTTTGTAGACATATATAGGGCTTTAATGTTTAAGTGTGACAGGAAACCTCTGTGTCTTTTTGTCCATTCTGAACTGAAGATGGAGAACCAATCCCAGCTGTAGATAGACTGAATAAAATGTGCCTATTGATTGTCAGCAGACACACTCCCTTTGCCCTGTGTGCATGGAATCCTCCATACGCGTCTTTAAACCCCATTTACAGCCATATACACAGTCAGACGGGCTCTGTTTTCTTTTCTTAGGGAAAAGAAGAAAAAAGGAGGAAATGCTTGAAATTGAGTCACATTGTAACCTCGCCCCTCTGACCTTATTTTGTGTATTTTTCAGAAGCCAGCTTTCTATTCAACAAAGTCACAATGTAACCTGTGATGATGGATTTTCCTTTTCCGTTTTTTTTTTTTTTTGCCACACTGCCTATATGAGGTAAAATGCTGACACATTAGTGGCTTTTGTATATGAAATAAGTGGTTTTGAATGGAGTTTAAATGAAGGAAAATGCTGTCCATGTTATTGGCCAAGCAGCAGTCCACCTCTGTACTGTGTAGTTATGTGCTGATACGTTACTGTATGCAGGCTGAACCAATGATGACATATTTAAAATAAAAGAAGTGCTCTCCACCTGCACCGCGCACTGTTTTCCTTAACAATATTTAAATTAGAATTAAAGTGTTCCCTCCTGGGAATTCACTCTTTTGGAGTCAGATCTAAAGTTGTGAAAAATAAATAGTCCTCCTCTGAACTAAGGGGTTAAATATTCACACTATTCACATGAAGAAAAAAGAGGACTTCATACTGGTGTCATCAGCTGCACCAGCATCCAAACTCCTCTAAGTCCTGGAAGGTGTGAGGCTGTTTGAGGTCAGCATTCAGTGGGAGCTTCTGAGCTCTGCAGGAAGCACGATGCAGCTGAGCGGGGACACGAGGAGCTGCATGTTAGTGTAACATGGAACTTGGATGGCAGGACTGGAGGTTTAACACCCCTGTTCCTCCTGTGGACCACTTCATCTTCCCATTGTTCCTGCTTCAAACACCTGCTGTGAGGACAAAATGTTCTTGGTGCTTAATATATTCCATCCACTGACAGCTGCCATGGTAACCAGTCTATGCTTCATTTCACCTGTCCATCCCTGTGTTATATTGTAGGCCTAGTCGTTTTGTGGTCATTTTGTTTTAGGTTTCATTGCTCTATTTTTTACATTGGTGGCAGAAGTTTTATGTTTTTCATTTTCGGGATCTAAAGAAAATGAAAAACATGAATATTTTTTCCTCATGGCTGACGCTGAATAAGCGGTGTTTCTGTCCTAAAGCTGACAAAACAAACGCACCCTTTATGTCATAACGTTCACAGTGTTTGTTATTGTGATTATGGTGACTCAAAGGTCATGTGATCGAAACGGGGCGTGGCTTATAGCGTCAACACCGATTGACGTGTGCGCATGACCAGGTGACGTCACTTTCCAGAAGTCCCCTTCACGGCGGAGCGGCGGAAAATAACGGACAGAGCGGACGGTTTGAGCGGAAACCTCAACGGAAGCATTACAGGTGAGACGGCCTTCCGCCCCCCCGGTAACGAGCCTTTCTTCTCGGTAACGTTTGCGTCTGGACGCGTGTGAATGCGCTGGTTTGGCGCACAGCTAACAGGCTAACGTCGTGTCGGTTAGCTGTCTGTTTGTGTCGGAACAAAGACGCTCGTTTCATTTTATTTTTGCTCAGTCATTCCCTTCATCGATTTATAATTTCTGTTATCAATTCGCTACGACATGAACGTAATTCCTTGTCTGTAACCAGCAGGCTGACAGCTGCTGTGTTTTTCATTAGCTAAGGACGCAGTGTCGTAACTTAATTAGTGTCATGTGATTGCACTTCCTCATTAAAACTACAGCCACACATTGGCTTTAACAGAACAATTACGTGGATATTAAGCATAATCCTAATCTATTAGAATTAAACTAAGCCCAGCTAAGCCTGGCCTATTGTCTCCGTGTGTTATTACAACGTTAATACGATGTGTGGTGCCTGTGAGTTTTAAGCTTAGTGCTGTTTGTGAGACATTGTCTGTATCAAGAATCAGAAGAGTTGGGTGGGTCATTTTTCCCGTGTCAGTCCGTGGCCTCCTCTTCCTCCTCCTCCTCTTCCTCCTCCTCTTCCAGCCATGTCAGTAGTCTGGAATACGCTGCCAAGAAGACCACATTCTTGGATGGAACCAATTGGTCCCGGCTTCCTGAAGTTAGCCCTCTTTAGAGTCTTTTTGTTCGCCAGCGTCATGCTTCCATGAGGAGCAATGGAAGTGCAAATGATTTATTCAGGTACTTGCAGATAAGTCGAGTATTTCTCTCAGCAGTTCAGCCAACACTGCAGCAGTACTGTAATGTTGTAGCACCACTAGCAGCTCCATTCCTTTCACATGAGCTCAGTTTGCTGTGGAACAAAAAGAAGGAAACAAACAAACCTGTATTCCTGTCCAGCTTCAAACTGAAGGAAACAAGTGATTCTGAATGTACTGCCAACAGTGGAATGTTAAATCTGGGGATGTTTGATTTGTTTACAGTGTGAAGGATACAGGAACTAACTTTGGTTTGTAAAACACAAACTAAAGAACCATTGCCTTTCTTTTTGTGCATTGAAAAGAGTAAGCTGTATAAATGAAAACTAAAATGTAGATTTGTGAAGGTTGAGTTTCACACTATGTCCTTTTATAAAGAGTCTGAATGCTTCTTGCTGTGAAAAGTTCAAAGAATGATAGCAGCAGCAGCAGGGCTGCCCCGAACACTCAGCCTGTTCACCTCTAGTTTGCTGCTCAGCATGAGGAAAGAATATAAAGCAAGCAAACACACAGAGCTGATACGTAAACAGCAGAAGCTATTAAAATGCCCCTCTGTGTCTGTTCACACAATGCTGCTCTTGTCTGTGAGGACTGAGAGGAGTAGACTGGAGCAGTGGCTGAAGTAGCCAGGAGAGTGAGATGTGACAGTGATGTGACTGTGGACAAGTGTTCTGCTTCTTTCAGGGAGTCGGTGCAGTTTTTACTCACTGGTGTCAAAGTGGATGTCAGAGCACACATCCTGCCACGATGAGCAACTGATATGTCAGTGTGAACAGGTTTTTTGTGGACGTTTTGGAGTGTGGTCACAAGTATTTGTCATGAAGTCATCCTCCTCACTTTAGTTTCCTGGTTTTCTATTGAGTAATAGTGGTGCTCATGCGCTCTCTTGTGATTGTGATAGCTGAATTATATAAACGAAGGGTTTTTTTTGCTTAACACACCCCTACACATAAATGACTGATTGCTAATAATCTTAAATGACCTGTGGTTATCATGTGGGCACCACAAAAACAGTCTACACTCTGAGGCAAAGATAAAGTTAGATGGTGAAAACGACACTCCTTCAGGAGAGGGGCGGTTTTTTAGGTGTGGAAAGTTCAGGTTTTAATGAGCTCTTTCACACACAAATAGTCAAATACCTCTATATAGTATTTGACTAGTAAATAGTGAATAGTCATTTGCTTGCACACATACTCCTCATACTGTCGTATCCCGCTATGGATCAGATGTAATAATAGAAATCCCAAAAAGAGTTCAGGCCGCGACTGCTCTGCAAACAGGTAACAGAGGTGCTGAGCGTGGCGCGTTTATTTGTCATACTGTATGTGACACCTGAAACTGAAAATCAATACTTTAGTAAGTACTTTGGAAACAAGTCAAACTGACTTAGCTTCATTATTTGTTGCAAAAGCAACATACAAATAATTAGGATATTAGATGAGACCAGGCAAAACAGTTTGTGGATGTCACCCGTTCACCTTTAACCCTCTCTCGGAGTCGGCTGTCCTCTTGTTTGTTGGTATTAGAACAGCGTCCTTGTAAAAAAGATGTTAAAAGAGTCATCATGTGTGTAGACAGCTAGCTGAAGACCAGGGTGCTGAGTGGCTGGAGGTGGCTTGTTGTCTCCTGCTGATGAGAAATAATATAACACAAAGCTCAGTTTTCAGTGAACATAATGGATTTTTTACTGACATGTCCCATAGATGACCTTTACATCCATGGCCACATTCTGATCTCTGATCGGTTTACAGGTTCAATGATGTGTGCCTCAGAATGCACAAAGTCTAGAGTTAAAGCACATAGGATGCATTTTTGTATTAACCCTGGACGGCTGTGTGCACTTTAGCACAAGCTCTTAATTTCTCAAACTTGTTCATGATGGAGACTTCTGAGTCGTCTTTTGACTTTATTGTCATGTGATTACTTACAGCGCTGCATAGTGTGGCGGTGTGCCCCTGAGCAGAATGTCTAACTCCTTTCATCTCATTTCTTGCTGCATCATAAGCATTAGTATCCCCATCACCGCCATTTGATTCCAGGTTAATACACGCTTCTTGAAACTGAAGCTTAATGGTTGACATTAAGGTACTGTCAGGTGTTTAGTGAGGCTTATCAGGCGGGTTGTTAGGCCATCTTCTCTTCACGGCTCTCGTCTCACAGCTGTTTGTGTTTCCTCCCCAGCATGTCTCTGTATCCATCCCTCGAGGACCTTAAGGTCGACAAGGTCATTAAGGTAAGACAGGGTGGCTTCAGAAGGTACAAACTGAACGTGTGGGTTTTTGGAAGACGTAACTGTTTTGCCATGTAATTAAAGATGTTGTTGAATAATGAGGGCTCTGTCCTCTGTGCCACTTAGTTTCAGGCACGTCAGTAAAATTACTGAGTGTGAACTCTGGACTCACTCTTACGTGTCATGCTGCAGATATCATTTACTACTGTATGTTGTATGTTGATGTGACTACCAGTAGTCGAGATTTAGAGAACAACATCATTTCTCTTTCTTTACTTTTCTTTGGTATTGCCTCTTATTCAGGCATTTGAAGTCCACCTTCATGTGTTCTCCCGGCTGACTGGTGTGTCTGATTACTTTCTAGGCTCAGGCCCAGTTTGCCCAGACCACAACCCCAATGCCAGCTATCACTGAGGGAATCTACCAGCCTCAGACTGCCACTGCTGGCATGCCAGGATCAAGTGAGTCTGACATGTAGTTTGTAGTTTCCATGCACTGTTTTTGCTTCACCTGTGTCTGCTGGCCATTTTTCTTGGTCTCTTTTTTCCTTACGCTCTTTTATGCTGGATATGTTGGTGTCTCTCTGTGGGGGGTCTTTGGTTCATTTGAATGAGGGGCAGATAAAAGACCTGTGAAGTGAGAAAGAGGCCTGGGATGGGAGGAGGAGCTACGGGAGTAAATAGGCCACACACATCTTTTCTGGTTTCTTTCTTATTTTTTTGAGTCGTTTTTTTCAGCTTTTCTATGTTTAACCTTTTCTCTGTGTGTGTGTGAAAGTAGTCCTGAACTTCAAAGTAATCCAAACGGGAGACGGGCACAAGAAACGATTCATCCAAACAGAATACAAGTTTGAAACAGACTAACTGGAGACCCTTCAGAGATTAGAGAGCACTGTTTCTGCTTCTCCCCCGCTCTCCCACTCATTCACTTTCTCTTCTCTCTGGTTTGATGCAAAGGCCCGTGGGCTTTTGCTCTTTTGTTTTTACCTCAGCTCTGGGTCACCATGGAGACCGGCTCTGGCAGTTGAGCTGGGACAGGGAAGGGTGTAGGGAAAACAGAGCAGAAGGAGCTGAAAAGATGGAGGGGGTGGAGAAGGAGACTCAGTGGTGTAGGAGGAGACAAACAGAGACAGAGGTCGACTGACCCACACACAGCCTAAGTAAATGCATAAACGCTGTCAATTACAGCTGCTGCATTCCAGGAAAAAGCTTGACTTCTTCATGTCAAGTTTTTTCCTTTATCACTTTTGTAGGAAAGAAAGTCTTTTCAAAGTTACAAAGTGATTTAAATAGAGATATGACATCAGTGAGTCTCATAATCAGCCGGTGGAATGTGTCAGGAGGCATGACTCTGCATTTATTTTGGAAATGAAAAAGCTGAGGTCATGGAGTGTCTCAGACACTGCAGCTCAGCAATGACTTGTGTAAGACAAAATGAGTCTTGTTTTTTATTTGCTTTAGTGGGTAGATGTTGAGCAGGCATGTGTGGGAGAGGTGAATGGAAAAGAGAAAAAACAAGAAACAGATTCAGCGGGCCAACTGCAATGACCAGCAGTCTCACTGCTGAGGCACACTTTGTGTGTTATTATGATGATTGTTGCTCCAACATCTTATGGATGTTAGTGTCTCTCTCATGTTGATTTCCATATCATCTGTAGTGGGCATTTCCGGGTGCTTTGGGTGGAGTATCGGTGCGGTTCAAGGCATTCATCTGTGCCATGTTGACTTTACTCCGCCTGGCACAATCACTGCATTGATGTTGAAACAAGAAATCAGTTGAGCAAGGTCCAGTTCACTGAGCTACTGGTACCTTCCTGTTATATCTGCTGGTGAGGTTAGCTTACATGACCCCGGTGCTCGGTGTGTTTCCTCTCCACTTTTATCTCTACCAGTTTTCTACAGGCTTTCTATTATTAGAAAATGGAAATGATGTGTATTGTATAACTTAAAAGTCCTCCAGATGAAGTCAGCTTGGAGAAATCTAGACTTCCTTGTTCTTGAAGGCCTGCCTTCACTGACTGAAATAGCAACAGCCCTGGGAAAGAAAAGCTCGAAAGGTTTCTGGTTGGTGCAGGATTTCCCCAGCAGACAGTAGAAAGTACACATCAGCAGTCAGTCAGTAATATGTGTCATAAGCCCAGACACTTTAGAGTTCAAGCCAACGAGTCAAGCTGTTCATTCAAGTAGGAACTGTTAGTTTAGGCACATATCTGTAAGATTGCATCTAGCTTAGTGATCATTGCAGCTTTGTGCAGTCGTTTTTACATTGATACATAAATGTATTGATATATCTGCTGATGCTAATCGTCCGTAGTCTGGATAAATTGATGCAGACAGTCCAGACAAACCAGTCTACCATTTGCATTAAACCCCTGCGTGTATATTTATGGTATTATATTTAAATAAACAAAATACGAAGGCAAAGAAGAGGAACAGTAACAGTAATTCTGTACTAAGTTATAATGGACTTACCATCATAAGAAGAACGTGCATGCATATACCAGCATTTACCGCACTGTGTACAGACTGCTCTTTGTCAATAGGCTCCAAATGGAGGGCTTAATGTGGCCCCATTGTGATGGAGGGCATGAATAAAATATAAAGTGTTGGGAAGAGTGAGATGAGCTGAAAAGATGAGATAGGTGTGCTGCATGTAACAAGGTTTGTGCACCTGTGAGTGGAAAATGGTGAAAATCATTTTGTGGTGTATTTTAGGAGAAGATGGTGATGCATGGCCTTAACATGTACACTGTGTTTTAGCGGAGTTTATTCATTATGTAACCTAACGATGTTCTTTCTCCTGCCAACGCCCTGCCTTTCACCACTCTGTCCTGCGCCGGCTCGGCCCGCCTCCCTCTGACCCTCTCCTCCCTTCCTCCTGTCACTCTGTCCTCCCAGCTTTGTACCCAAATCTAGAGGAGCTGGGTGATTACATGGGGCTGGCCCTTAACAGCGATGAAGTCCAGAAGAACCTGGCCCTCCTGCCCGTGGCTGACAATGTAAGAGTTTGTCATCATTGTATGTGTGGAATTACATGGTCACATGATTACACCACAAAATCAAAAACAGTGTTGGTTTTGGATGGAGCACCACAGTGCTGTGTTCCTGGAGATGACTCACCACAGGCCTGGAGCAGTGTGTGTGTGTGTGTGTGTGTGTGGGAGTGTGTGAGCGCTTCGCTCCCCTCCAAATAATGTGTGTGTGGATGTTGCAGCACCAAAGTTAGCTGGCACTTACCCATCTGTTCGCTGATACCTTCACCTCTACTCTTAGTTTTCTAATGATTTTAATACTTTGTTAACATGAAAGCATGTTAATGATAATGTTTTCAAAAGAAGGAGATGAGACTGAATCCTCCCACGCTCCTCTTCATGCAGCATTCCCTTTTAACACTTGCTGTATTTTAATCGTCCTCCTCTCTTCCTCTCTTCCTCTCACCTCCCCCCCCCCGTACAGCAAGTAGCACTGCCTTCCGGGGGAGGTGTCGCTGGAATGGTGCGTCCTGTGACGGGGGCAGATGTCGGAATCAGGAGGGCAGAGATCCGCCCCGGGCTGAGGGAAATCATCCTCTGTAAAGACCAGGATGGGAAAGTGGGACTCCGGCTCAGGGCCATTGACAATGTGAGTCAACACTGCACATTCTTTGACAGACTCCAGGCGTTAATTATTCAGCATACAGATGACAAGAATCCACACCACTCTTACACACAGACCACACTCATATGTAGGTCAAAGGCTGTCTGAAGCATCATGTCCTCCACAAACTAACAACAGAGTCAGACCTCACAGATCTTTGTCTGATCACATGGTCTGATGAGGTCAGGTGAAAGAAATCATATCAAGCTTATCCTCTAGTAATAGTAGCAACTTGCATGATAAAGTGAGTGACGTACGGACACAAGAATGCAGTATGTCTGTGTAAATGAAGGAAGAGCCGAACAACCTGTTCATAGGCTCTATGAAGACAAGAGAGTTGGTTACCTGTTTGGGCACCCACAGGGCAGACATATTACAGTTACTGGGTAGTGTCTATTAGCAGTATGATGTAATGTAAAAACAGCAGAGACAGACAGACAGACCAATGGTATTAGCATGGCTGAGCGTAGTTAATAATTCAGGTTTTACTGAGTGGTTAGCTTTCAATGATTGCAATACGTTAGCAGACACAAATGACTCCATGCAATGCAGTCCACATTGTACCGGATCCACAGATGAGTCCTTGACTCTTTTTGAGTGGCACTTTTCCTGTCTCCCCACTATCACAGTCTCTTTTCTTTTGCTTCCTCCTCGGAGTCGCCCTTGAGTGTTTTATCTGTTTCCTCTTCCCTTCCTTTCAGGGAGTGTTTGTCCAGCTGGTGCAGGCTAACTCCCCTGCTGCCTTGGCTGGGCTGCGCTTTGGGGACCAGGTCCTTCAGATCAATGGGCAGAACTGCGCTGGATGGAGCGTCGACAAGGCCCACAAGGCTCTGAAAGCTGCAGCTGAGACCCGCATCGAGCTGGTGGTCAGAGACAGGTGAGAAGTCCACAACACGTTTATTTATGTGAAGTCTGACAGCCACCACTGCAGTTGCCTTGATGATGATTATACTTTAGTGTGATTGTGTGGAAGCAATAAAACAGTATGCCTCTATGTCATACATTCAGAGGTCATAAGCTAATTTTAAAGTATATGCTAAATATAGTGAGAAACATACATTTTTTTGTCGACTAAATGATTTTTCAGGTATAATCCTAATATGTCAGTGTCTGTGGTGTTGTGTGTCTCCCTCTGCTGGCCGTTGTTGCCGTCCACTTGGATGAACACTTTAACAAACAGAATTTCATCATCGTCACACATGTGTTCATGTTTTCAGGCCATTTCAGCGCACCATCACCATGCACAAAGACAGCTCAGGCCACGTGGGCTTCGTCTACAAGTCTGGTAAAATCACCTCCCTGGTCAAGGATGGCTCTGCTGCCCGCAACGGCATGCTGACCGAGCATTTCATCTGTGAAATCAACGGACAGAACGTCATCGGACTCAAGGTGTGTCTTGTTGACATTAGCTGAGATGACAGTC